>WNWK01002253.1:175000-218741 GCA_009830355.1 Cherax destructor
AGGAGAGGTTAAGGGAAATCGACTTGACGACACTGGAGGACAGGAGAGATAGGGGAAACATGATAACGACATATAAAATACTGAGAGGAATTGACAAGGTGGACAGAGAATGTTCCAGAGATGGGACACAGCAACAAGGGGACACAGTTGGAAGTTGAAGACTCAGATGAATCACAGGGATGTTAGGAAGTATTTCTTCAGTCACAGAGTGGTCAGGAAGTGGAATAGCTTGGGAAGTGATGTAGTGGAGGCAGGTTCCATACATAGCTTCAAGAAGAGGTATGATAAAGCTCATGGCGTAGGGAGAGTGACCCAGTAGCTGCCAGTGAAGAGGCGGGGCCAGGAGCTATGACTCGACCCCTGCAACCACAGCTAGGTGAGTACACACACACATACACACACACACACACACACACATATGGAAACTTTATCAATATGCCAGGAAGCACAAGGGAAAGAAGTTACAGAAGAGATCAAAACAAGGTTACTATGGCAGAATAAAGAACTCTAAGGCTGGAAGAAGAAAAAATGCTAGAGCTGAAAAAATACCAGAGAAGAAGATAAAGAGAGAGAGGACACTATAGGCAGACACAAGGAGGGAGAGGGAGCAGAGGAGCCCAGAAAGAATAAAGATGGAAGGTCACAAGCAGGGATGCTCTCTGAAGAAAGGGAGGTTAAGGAACTGATAAGACAGCCAGGAAAATGCTGAAGTCGAACAAAGACATCTGGAAGGAGAGACAAAAGGTAGGAAGAAAGAGGGAGATCATTTTGATCTATGACCTTCGGGAGGCTGAAGGAGGACCAGGAAGAGATGGGAGGATGAGGAACGTGAAATTATATTTATCATCAGTTGCATTGAAGGAAAAGAGGAGATTGGGCAGGTGGCAGATTTTCAGATGATCGGGATTTTCTTTCCATCAAGTCCTATATAGAAAGAATTAAAAGATACTGTGACTGGAACAATACACAAATAACCCGTATAAAACTTATATAAAACTTATAACGACGTTTCTCAGTGAAACTGGAAGGAAACTGAACGAATGACATGATTAGTATTGTGACAGAATGTGGCTGGGGGAGGAACTTTATACCCAGTGAATACAGTGAGGGAGAAAAAACGAAAAGAGCCAGAGCGTAGATAAACTACTGATAGACGAGAACAGAAGAACAAAAACCAATAAGCAAGGGCGAGGAGAGAGACTGAGCGACAATATTAGAATGATATTGTAGTAAAAAGAAAAGTTTAATACGAAACTGCTTCACTTTCACATCAGAAGAAAGACGGCAGTAAGAGACCAGCTTTCCAAACTGAAGAACGAAGGTGGAGAGTTCATGAGAAAGGACGAGAAAATCTGTGAAGTGCTCAACAAACAATTTAAAAAAATGTTCTCAGTGGGAACAGGAACAAAACCAGACAGCCAAAGAGAAAGGGTACACCAACAGGTGCTGATCACTATGTACTCACCAGGGAAAGAGGGAGCCGAAGCACTATCTAAGCCACTAGCTAAAATCTACACGAAGTCAATGGATACGGAACAGTTGTCAGAGATCTGCAGTAGTTCCAGTATTTAAGAAATGAGACAGACAAAGACACTGAACAACAGACCAGTGTCAGTGACATGAATATTATGCAAGGCAGCCGAGAAGATAATTAGCAGACTCAGAGGATACTTGGAGAGAAGTAGATTCATAAACAATAATCAATACGGTTTAAGAGATATCAAATATCGTCTTACCAACCTCTTGGATTCTATGACAAAGTAACAGAAGTGAGACAGAAGAGAGAGGAACTGGTGCATTCCCCATTTTTGGACTTCAAAAAGGCATTTGATACTTTACCTAACAGGAAACTGCGGCAAAAACATGAAGATCGGACAAGAATAACAGGAAATGCACGACAGTGAATTCATGAATACATTAATGGCAAGGAGACGTAGTTGTCCAAGAAGAGATGTCAGAATAGAAAAGTGTAACGTGTGGGGTCCCAAAAGGATCGGTATTAGTATCAGTACTATTTCTGTTAAATGTAAATGGAATACCAGAAGAGATAGAGGAAAGGGAAGGGAAGGCAGTGCTTCTGCAGTTGGCAAGTTACAGCCTTATCTGAAAAGAGTTATGCTCAATATTAGTCTCTGCATCCTGCAGACATTAACAGCAATACCAATGTCACTATAGCAAATCATGACGGCAAGATAATGGACTCTTATTTATTTTCATATTTATCTCTATTCACTTTATATTCTCATGCCAGATTACGACACATAGTGGTGATAAATACCCGTGGACAGTCAAGGGACACCTGGCAAGGCGCTGGTCAATTGAGTTTGATTTGGAGTTTTGATGAGATTAGAATTTGCTTTTCAACTTACATATATCCTTAGTTAAATTCCCATTCCCAATAATTTGTGGGGGATACCCCAACTTGTAGCAAAAATAATACTTTGCTATCGCAGTAATAGTATTGGTAATAAAAATAATACCTGTAATAATAATTAATGTAATTAATAATAAATAAATAAATAAATAAATAAATAAATAAATAAATAAATAAATAAATAAATAAATTCTAAATTAAATTTTATAGCCTAACCTTGACGAGTTAAGTTGTTGCGTCTTGTGAACGATGCTTCAGACTAGGAGGGTCAGGCTAGGATACTAGACACATATTTCCCATATTATGTACAATAATGACTGTAATGATTATTGGTTCTAGATAAACTCCACACAGCTGTTCTTAGCAACATATATTCATTAGTAAAAGTTGAGGGGAAGAAATGTATTTCTTATTTTCACTTCTCTCCGATTTCAATCTTAGCTTTTCAGATTTATGTTGTTTACCAGATATCTGCAGATACTATTGTAAGCAATATCATTCTATATTTCAAAATGACAGCTGAACCTGGGAAGTGCGAGGTGCATTATACACCAGCAGTGTCACCTGAAGGAGATCATGTTACCGACGAGGCAGCTCACTGGAATCCCAAGGAAAAAAACGAGAAAGGTGTCAATGCTGAGTCCTCGTCCAGTAAGATGCGATGGAAATGACGGAGCGATGACAACGTCGATTTTTACGCCGAAAAAATAAAAGAGAGGATATGAGTCCGTTCCCACCAGCCAAGTATGTTTGTGTGTCGCCACATGCAGCAATGCTATTGTTGTTCCTTCGAAACTCACCCAGACTTGAAAACTAAGCAGCCAAAACATCAAAACAATTCTTCGAGACGACTTCGACGTGTTGACAATTGGTCCAAGTCCTCTAAAGATTTTTTTGGGGGGCAAATAAATGTCCATCCTGTTAATTTTTTATGGTAAATTCATTACTACTGACTGCACGCTTCAACTCATCGCTGACACATTTCTCAGTAATTCTTTCATTTTAGAAAAGGTCACCTTACTGTTTAAATTTGTTTTATGATCATCATATTTGTCATTTTTGTTGCACAGGATGCAATAGCAATGTAGACTGGCTCCTCCCTTTACGTCTTATCCCTGTAGCTTTACATCTGCATTAAACTGCATAATTGTTTTTTGTTGTTTTATGCAGAGGTTAAACGAGCATCTCTGGTCATACGAAACAGATCATCGTAGAGACGAATTTGGCATACTTGCAACCATATATATATATATATATATATATATATATATATATATATATATATATATATATATATATATATAGGGAGGTACCACCTCTGGAACTGTCTTGGGGACCATCATCCTCAGAGAAAAGAATAAACTTGCCTCAGGGAAAACTCAAAGTTCTCCCTGAAGCTGTTTGAAAATTGTTTTCTCCTACCACCCCCTATATTCTATATAGATTTTATTTAAAGACAAAATACATTGACAAAAAACATTGACAAAGATACAATAGGGAGTAGAACAACATAGATAACAACTCAGAGTTACATCTCGAATACTTCGTCAAGCTCCCCGGCGGTGGGCCGCGTGCCCAGAATGCTGCAGGCATTTTCCCTCTGGATCGCAACACTGAGTCTCTGAAAGAGGAAGCTGGCCGCCCTGTGGTCCCTGGTTTCTATGATGAGTTTTTCACCCAGCTCTTTGAGGAACTTCAGAGCACACTTGCCCCACGCTCCAAGGATCTCCGACCCTATTGGGGTGAAGTTATAGCAAGGGGAAAGGCCTTCATATTTGCGGGTCTTCTGGGTCTCCCTGTGGCTGGCAGCTCCACCCCCTTCAGCTGCGGAGTAAGGCAAGTAGGTATCTGCTATTGTGGCGGCACAGGTGTAATCCCAAGCAATCTGCTTACCATCCTTCCAGGGTAGCATAGTGGCTCGATTACGACGCTTCTGACTTCCGTCAGACCTCTGCACTTGGGGTTCCCGTTGACCTCCTCATGTCTAGCATACTTCCCTTCTGATGTGTGACACACGAGACCATAAAGTCCGAATTGATCAGCCGTCGCCCTGCCGCAAATACACCTATGTTCCGTGAGGATGGGGGCGGCTAGGCGAAGAGCAACACCAATCCTGATGGCCTGTGGGTCGAGTCGAGTGAGTTGGTGAGCATTGCGTTAGCGAATTTTTACATGATCGGTTTGTCCCAGTGGGACTGTTTGTAGTACTGCTGATCAGGGCTACTATGCTCTAGTTTTAAATATGTTATAGTCTTCGTAGCTGTGTTCGTATCTAGCAGGTAGCAGTAAATATATACGAAGGTGTTGGTCGGCAGTTGTGGGTGGCATCGTAGTATGATGGAGTAGTGGAATAGTTTAGATAGAGTCTGACTTTCAACTGAGTTGGGGCAGGATAACATTTCCCAGCTTGAGCCTAGTAAAATAACACTTCTAAGCGTGTAAATCAACTGTGGCAGCTTTACTGAGTGTAAATTTTACTGTGAGAAATTCTGTATACAAGAGTAAAAAACTTGGTCTTGCCTTTTATTTAAAATTCTGAGTTGAGTTTGTCATCTCAAAACATGTCTTTTATTGTAGGTTGCCAAATTTGTTCTATTCATTTATTTTCATTGAGTGCAAGAAACTGTTGAGGTTCGATCCTCCGTCCACTAAGCTACGTCCTGAGTTTGATCAGCTAGGCGGTTGGTAGTAGCCTTAGAAGTGAGGACCCCATCTTGGTCTCTGGTCAGTGATGTGTGTTGCGATGGTGAGTGTGGGAATGACCTCGTGTAACCCAGGATTCCCAGGCTGATCTAGTGTGTGCTCACAGAAATTGAGGCAAACACTCTGTGTGTAGAGGAATGTGAGTGAGTGTGTATGTGTGTGTGAGTGTGTATGTGTGTGTATGTGTGTGTGTGAGTGTGTGTGTGTGTGTGTGTGTGTGTGTACTCACCTAGTTGTACTCACCCAATTGTGGTTACAGAGGTCGATACGTGTGTGTGTGTGCGTGGACACTATACAGTAAAACACAAGAGCGGTACAGTATTAACTGCCTTCAGAAAATGTCTTCCTTCACATACATCGATGAAATTATTATCACATGGAAGTATAAGCAAGAACCATTTGACACAAAAATTCTCATCGAGCTAGTTCTCAACACTGAAGTTAGTGAGAAAGACAGTGAATTAGTTCTCATCACTGAAGTTAGTGAGAAAGACAGTGAATTAGTTCTCATCACTGAAGTTAGTGAGAAAGAGGACAGGATATCCGTCCGGCATATAATTATAATCAGTATTAATCCATCAATAGAATTTCCAGTTGACATGCAACAATACACTCACTACATTGTAAACATTGTTTCACTTACCATTATGTGCAGATTAAACGAAGTGAGGTGTTGGCTAGGATCAGTTGACACGTTGCCTCTAGTCAGGCAGCTCATACTACTAGACAGGCAGCTCACACTACTAGACAGGCAGCTCACACTACTACTCAGGCAGTTCACACTATTAGACAGGCAGTTCACACTACTAGACAGGCAGCTCACACTAGCTCACACTGCTAAACAGTCAGCTCACTCAGTTAGACAGGCAGCTTGCAGCAGCTCACTCATCGTCCTGATGTTATTATATAGAGAGGAACGAATATCTAGTGAAGAGACTTTGCAAGTATGTCCGAGGCATCACTGTGTCTTGTGCAATGCAGGAATGTGTCTCCGAGGACTGCAAAGTATTCAGTGGCTCACGGAATTGTGGAGACTTGATTCTCGGTCCTCTGATCATTCAGGCTGTTGGTAGTCGCATCTGGTGCTTGAGAAGCGACGAGTTTGACCTGCTAAGCTTGATTCAGGTGATCCATCACTGTCAACACTGGTGATCCAGCAGTGTCAACACTGGTGATCCAGCAGTGTCAACACTGGTGATCCAGCAGTGTCAACACTGGTGATCCAGCAGTGTCAACACTGGTGATCCAGCAGTGTCAACAATGGTGATCCAGCAGTGTCAACACTGGTGATCCAGCAGTGTCAACAATGGTCATCCAGCAGTGTCAACACTGGTGATCCAGCAGTGTCAACACTGGTGATCCAGCAGTGTCAACAATGGTGATCCAGCAGTGTCAACACTGGTGATCCAGCAGTGTCAACACTGGTGATCCAGCAGTGTCAACACTGATGATCCAGCAGTGTCAACAATGGTGATCCAGCAGTGTCAACACTGGTGATCCAGCAGTGTCAACACTGGTGATCCAGCAGTGTCAACATTAGAACTTGATCTCGATGACGTCACACTAACAGGTGTGTGGACAGAGATACAGGTATACTGAACACTGACACGTGTGGGGACATAAACAGAGGTTTACTGAACACTGACAGGTATGTGGACAGAAACAGAGGTTTACTGAACACTGACAGATGTGTGGAGAGAGGTACAGGTATACTGATCAATGGCAGGTGTGTAGAGAGATACAGATATGCTGAACACTGACAGGTGTGTAGACGGAAACAGGGTATACTGAACACTGACATAATGTGTGGTCAAAGATACGAGTATACTGAACAGTAACAGGTGTGTGGACAGAAACAGAGTATACTGAACACTGACAGGTGTGTGGACAGAGACAGAGGTATGGAGAAGACTTCAATTCTGCAACGTTGTCCAAGTTTAATCATATTTTCCACTCTTCTGTATTTGTCCACATGTGTGATAACACTATTGTTCAGTGAACAACACAGCAGTATTGTTCAGTGAACTACACAACACTATTGTGCAGTGAACAACACAGCAGTATTGTTCAGTGAATTACACAACACTATTGTTCAGTGAACAACACAACACTATTGTTCAGTGAACAACACAACACTATTGTTCAGTGAACAACACAGCAGTATTGTTCAGTGAACAAAACAGCAGTTTGTTCAGTGAAGAACATATTCTTACTTCCTGTACATTTACAAGAAACACTGTGCAATTTTGTAGTGGATATAGCACGACATATAAAACATGTGTACAGCTGGCAGGACAACATGCATGTGTACACCTGTCAGGACAACATGTATGTGTACAGTGGTCATAACAACATGTATGTGTACACTGGTCAGGACAACATGAATGTGTACAGCTGTCAGAACAACATGTATGTGTACAGT
This sequence comes from Cherax destructor, assembly GCA_009830355.1. NCBI lineage: Eukaryota > Metazoa > Arthropoda > Malacostraca > Decapoda > Parastacidae > Cherax > Cherax destructor. The sequence continues at coordinate 182,500 of WNWK01002253.1, forward strand.
TATCAAGACAACATGCATGTGTACAGCTGTCAGGACAAAATGCATGTGCACAGCTGTCATAACAACATACATGTGTACAGTTATGCAAGATAACATACTTGTACACACCTCACAAAACAGCATTCACTTGTACAGCTTTCAAAACAATATGCATGTGCACAGCTGTCCAGATAACATTCATATGTACAGGTGTCAAAACAATATGCATGTGCACAGCTGTACAGATAACATTCATGTGTACAGGTGTCAAAACAGCATTCGTGTGAACAGCTGTTAAACCAATAGTCATATGCACAGCTGTCAAAACAACATTCCTGTGAACAGCTGTCAAAACAACATACTTGTGGAGAGCTGTCAAAACAACATACTTGTGGACAGATGCTTAAACAACATACATGTGCAAGCTGTCTAAACAACATACATGTGCACAGCAGTCTAAACAACATACATGTGCACAGCTGTCAAAACAGTATACATGTGCACAGCAGTCTAAACAACATACATGTGCACAGCTGTCAAAACAATATACATGTGCACAGCTGTCTAAACAACATACATGTACACTGCTGTTAAAACAACATACATGTGCACTGCTGTCAAAACAACATGTATGTTCACTGCTGTTAAAACAACATACATGTGCACTGCTGTTAAAACAACATACATGTGCACAGCTGTCAAAACAACATACATGTGCACAGCAGTCTAAACAACATACATGTGCACAGCTGTCAAAACAACATACTTGTGGACAGCTGTCAAAACAACATACTTGTGGACAGATGCTTAAACAACATACATGTGCAAGCTGTCTAAACAACATACATGTGCACAGCAGTCTAAACAACATACATGTGCACAGCTGTCAAAACAGTATACATGTGCACAGCAGTCTAAACAACATACATGTGCACAGCTGTCAAAACAATATACATGTGCACAGCTGTCAAACAACATATGTGACACTGCTGTTAAAACAACATACATGTGCATGCTGTCAAAACAACATTATGTTCACTGCTGTCTAAAACAACATACATGTGCACAGCTGTCAAAACAGATACATGTGCACAGCTGTCAAACAACATACATGTGACAGCGTCTAAACAACATACATGTGCACAGCTGTCAACAACATATGTACATGCTGTTAAAACAACATACTGTGACTGTTCAAACAACATACATGTCACTGCTGTTAAAACAACATACATGTGCACTGCTGTAAACAACAACATGATGCACAGTGTCAACACTGTGATCAGCTGTCAACAGTATCAGCAGTGTCAACAATCAGCAGGTCAACACTGTGCACAGTGTCAAAACATAGTGACAGCGTTCAAACAACATACAGCAGTGTAAACAATCTGTGCACAGCAGTCTAAACAACATACATGGTGAAATCAGCAGTGTCAAAAACTGGGATCCAGACAGTGTCAACAACTATACATGTGCACAGCTGTCTAAACAACATGACATGTCAGCAAACAACATAACATGTGTCACTAGTGTCAAAAACATGTATCAGACGTGTTACAACACGTGACACAGCAGTGTCAACACTATGATCCAGCAGTGTCAACACTGGTGATCCAGCAGTGTCAACAATGGTATCCAGCAGTGTCAACAATGGTGATCCAGCAGTGTCAACACTGGTGATCCAGCAGTGGTCAACATGGTGATCCAGCAGTGTCAACACTGGTGATCCAGCAGTGTCAACACTGGTGATCCAGCAGTGTCAACACTGGTGATCCAGCAGTGTCAACAATGGTGATCCAGCAGTGTCAACACTGGTGATCCAGCAGTGTCAACACTGGTGATCCAGCAGTGTCAACACTGGTGATCCAGCAGTGTCAACACTGGTGATCCAGCAGTGTCAACACTGGTGATCCAGCAGTGTCAACACTGGTGATCCAGCAGTGTCAACACTGGTGATCCAGCAGTGTCAACACTGGTGATCCAGCAGTGTCAACACTGGTGATCCAGCAGTGTCAACATTAGAACTTGATCTCGATGACGTCACACTAACAGGTGTGTGGACAGAGATACAGGTATACTGAACACTGACACGTGTGGGGACATAAACAGAGGTTTACTGAACACTGACAGGTATGTGGACAGAAACAGAGGTTTACTGAACACTGACAGATGTGTGCACATGTGCACAGCTGTCTAAACAACATACATGTACACTGCTGTTAAAACAACATACATGTGCACTGCTGTCAAAACAACATGTATGTTCACTGCTGTTAAAACAACATACATGTGCACTGCTGTTAAAACAACATACATGTGCACAGCTGTCAAAACAGTATACATGTGCACAGCAGTCTAAACAACATACATGTGCACAGCTGTCAAAACAATATACATGTGCATAGCTGTCTAAACAACATACATGTACACTGCTGTTAAAACAACATACATGTGCACTGCTGTCAAAACAACATGTATGTTCACTGCTGTTAAAACAACATACATGTGCACTGCTGTTAAAACAACATACATGTGCACAGCTGTCAAAACAACATGCATGTGCACTGCTGTCAAAACAACATACATGTGCACTGTTATTAAAACAACATACATGTGCACTGCTGTCAAAACAACATACATGTGCACAGCTGTCTAAACAACATACTTGTGGACAGGCGTCAACAAAAATATACTAGATATCATCCAGACTTTCATATCAACAACTAATTTGAAATATCGTGAGAGGGTTTTAAACTAGCCCCCAGCGCAGTGGTTCTCAACGTGTGGGTCGCGGACCCCGAGAGTTGGGGAAATGTCCGCTGAGTTATTGCAAGGGGTTCTTGCAACAAGCCTCAACGTATTAAAATAATTTAAGCGCATTTGAAACTAATCTCTTTACCTATAATAGATTCCTGTGGTTATTACACCTCTCCCCACGGCAGCACGCACTCCATTGTAGTCACCATAGCCTGTCTGATCAGGAATTAACTGGCAGAACTTACCACGTTTCCTCTTACAAAACTAGTGGTAAGATATCCAGGTGTTGCATAAGTGTCGCATTCATCAAGTTTCCTTCTTGAAGACAGCTATTTACTGTTGGTAATCTCAAGCTCTCTTTTGAAGACAGCTATTGGCTGTTGTTAATCTCAAGCTCTCTCTTGAAGACAGCTATTGGCTGTTGTTAATCTCAAGCTCTCTCTTGAAGACAGCTATTGGCTGTTGTTAATCTCAAGCTCTCTCTTGAAGACAGCTATTGGCTGTTGTTAATCTCAAGCTTCTCTTGAAGACAGCTATTGGCTGTTGTTAATCTCAAGCTCTCTCTTGAAGACAGCTATTGGCTGTTGTTAATCTCAAGCTCTCTCTTGAAGACAGCTATTGGCTGTTGTTAATCTCAAGCTCTCTCTTGAAGACAGCTATTGGCTGTTGTTAATCTCAAGCTCTCTCTTGAAGACAGCTATTGGCTGTTGTTAATCTCAAGCTCTCTCTTGAAGACAGCTATTGGCTGTTGTTAATCTCAAGCTCTCTCTTGAAGACAGCTATTGGCTGTTGTTAATCTCAAGCTCTCTCTTGAAGACAGCTATTGGCTGTTGTTAATCTCAAGCTCTCTCTGAAGACAGCTATTGGCTGTTGTTAATCTCAAGCTCTCTTTGAAGACAGCTATTGGCTGTTGTTAATCTCAAGCTCTCTCTTGAAGACAGCTATTGGCTGTTGTTAATCTCAAGCTCTCTCTTGAAGACAGCTATTGGCTGTTGTTAATCTCAAGCTCTCTCTTGAAGACAGCTATTGGCTGTTGTTAATCTCAAGCTCTCTCTTGAAGACAGCTATTGGCTGTTGTTAATCTCAAGCTCTCTCTTGAAGACAGCTATTGGCTGTTGTTAATCTCAAGCTCTCTCTTGAAGACAGCTATTGGCTGTTGTTAATCTCAAGCTCTCTCTTGAAGACAGCTATTGGCTGTTGTTAATCTCAAGCTTCTCTTGAAGACAGCTATTGGCTGTTGTTAATCTCAAGCTCTCTCTTGAAGACAGCTATTGGCTGTTGTTAATCTCAAGCTCTCTCTTGAAGACAGCTATTGGCTGTTGTTAATCTCAAGCTCTCTCTTGAAGACAGCTATTGGCTGTTGTTAATCTCAAGCTCTCTCTTGAAGACAGCTATTGGCTGTTGTTAATCTCAAGCTCTCTCTTGAAGACAGCTATTGGCTGTTGTTAATCTCAAGCTCTCTCTTGAAGACAGCTATTGGCTGTTGTTAATCTCAAGCTCTCTCTTGAAGACAGCTATTGGCTGTTGTTAATCTCAAGCTCTCTCTTGAAGACAGCTATTGGCTGTTGTTAATCTCAAGCTCTCTCTGAAGACAGCTATTGGCTGTTGTTAATCTCAAGCTCTCTTGAAGACAGCTATTGGCTGTTGTTAATCTCAAGCTCTCTCTTGAAGACAGCTATTGGCTGTTGTTAATCTCAAGCTCTCTCTGAAGACAGCTATTGGCTGTTGTTAATCTCAAGCTCTCTCTTGAAGACAGCTATTGGCTGTTGTTAATCTCAAGCTCTCTCTTGAAGACAGCTATTGGCTGTTGTTAATCTCAAGCTCTCTCTTGAAGACAGCTATTGGCTGTTGTTAATCTCAAGCTCTCTCTTGAAGACAGCTATTGGCTGTTGTTAATCTCAAGCTCTCTCTTGAAGACAGCTATTGGCTGTTGTTAATCTCAAGCTCTCTCTTGAAGACAGCTATTGGCTGTTGTTAATCTCAAGCTCTCTCTTGAAGACAGCTATTGGCTGTTGTTAATCTCAAGCTCTCTCTTGAAGACAGCTATTGGCTGTTGTTAATCTCAAGCTCTCTCTTGAAGACAGCTATTGGCTGTTGTTAATCTCAAGCTCTCTCTTGAAGACAGCTATTGGCTGTTGTTAATCTCAAGCTCTCTCTTGAAGACAGCTATTGGCTGTTGTTAATCTCAAGCTCTCTCTTGAAGACAGCTATTGGCTGTTGTTAATCTCAAGCTCTCTCTTGAAGACAGCTATTGGCTGTTGTTAATCTCAAGCTCTCTCTTGAAGACAGCTATTGGCTGTTGTTAATCTCAAGATCTCTCTTGAAGACAGCTAGTTGTCAGCTAGTAATCACCTTTACAATAAATTGAGGATGTTGAAAAGTCTTAGTCATTTTTAATTTCTTATTTCTCAATGTTCTCAATCCAATTCAGTATGTTGAATATCTGGTTGTGCATCCTTGATGTGCATCCTTGATGTGTATCCTTGATGTGCATCCTTGATGTGTATCCTTGATGTGTATCCTTGATGTGCATCCTTGCTGTGCATCCTTGCTTCAAGCTAGTCAGGAGATCCTGGCGAATACTCTTCCTGGCTTTTAAAACCTATCAGAAAAAATGTATTCCCTCTCAGCTAACATGGAAATTATGTACAGGTCCTCAGTGCGAGTCAGTTCCTGATCAGCCAGGCAGAGGTGTATGTGCTGGAACAACAATTGTCTGATTGATCAAGCCATCAACTAGGAGACCTGGTCTAGAAGTGGGATGCAGGGGCGATGCTCCCTGCATCTGCTGTTGACAACAGATGAAGCAGCATCACTTAAAAAGTCTGCGGTGATGTCCATTCACGTTTCACTAGAAACTATTTTAAACTAAATTTTCGACTTTAACAAATCGGATCGTTCCTCGAGTATTGAAAAATGTGTCTGATTTTATTACCTAAAGAACTTTCTCAGTAAGTTTTACTGCAATCCTTCTCTGAGGAAGGAAAAGAAAAGTTAAATATTTTTTAGAAACTTTCAGATATTAATAAATATATCCAAGTGAATAATCATATTATGGAAAAAATACTAATGGCACGTTGTAACTTTATCAAGGAATGACTGTGGTTCGAACCCGAGGCGAGCGTGTGTTAATCCTGGGCTCTCACACTACACTGTGGTGGCCAAAAGTTACAATATTATCACTAACATGTTTTAAACAAAATACTGATAATGCGTTAGGAGTAACAAAAGCTAGATTTATCACAGTAACTGAATTTGATTGTAAAATCGCGGAGTGACAGTACCAGTAAGGAGTGCCAGCAAGGAGTGCCAGCAAGGAGTGACAGCAAGGAGTGCCAACAGACTTCACTTGGAAGAGAAATGTCAGATCTGTAGAAACCATCATACTGGAGCACTTTGATAGACGTGATAAGGGTTTTCTAGATTTCTAGTAAGCGAGCAGGATCACCACCTTCAGCTTCCCTGTGTCTGAGGAAAGTGTTTTCCATACACAAGTTTGTTTTGGTGACATCGTTGACTTTGATGTATGGCAGATGGGATCAAGGAGACAAAATTGGACTGCCGATACTCACCTGTGTTCAGTGAGGATGGGACTGTAACTATGAGAATTTCCTGACAACTAATAGGTTCTTAATCAATGTTAAGGTGATTTTCTTTACCATAGAGCTGTCCATATAAAATATTTTGTGATCTTTTGAAGAAACTGGTCAACTTGAAGAGGCTCTAAGAATATTCCACTGCGATGGAACTTTGGCGACTGCACAGCAAAATTTGCCTTAAGAATCCCTCGATTGATTCCCAAACTGTGCTCGACTTTGCAAAGTATTGTGAGTGCAGATCGAGTTAGTTAACCCCATAACCCACAACGCTGTAGCATACACTTAATATCACTAACAATGGTGAACGTGGGATGGTAAACCTTGGATTCTAAATTCTAGCAGAAAAACTCGAATGTTCTGTGAATGTTTTGTTGTACTGTTAGATGTAATGCAAAAATTATTGTAATCCAAATAATCCTCTACGTGTGTTTTCTCAGGAATCCTATCCTCTCTCTCCCAGCCTAACTGGTAGCGGTGCTCGATCCCATCTGCGATCTGTATAATCCTGAAGCTGATAATCAGGAGAGCGCTCACACTTTCCTGGATATTAGTTTCAGGAGTTAGTCGTATTACTTTAGAAGAAATGTGATATCTTGGGATCCCGTCACACAAGGAAGGAGGGGGATCCCGTCACACAAGGAAGGAGGGAATCCCGTCACACAAGGAAGGAGGGGATCCCGTCACACGAGGAAGGAGGGGATCCCGTCACACAAGGAAGGAGGGAATCCCGGCACACAAGGAAGGAGGGGATCCAGTCACACAAGGAAGGAGGGGATCCCGTCACACAAGGAAGGAGGGAGAGCACATCTCTAAACATGTGATATCCTGGGAACTCTTACACACTTACACTATATATTACATGAGTTACAGTACTTTGTGAATAACAAAAAGGCACAATACCGTGACTGGAACAAAACACAAATAACCCGCGCATGGGAGAGAGAGGAGCTTACCACGACGTTTCGGTCCGACTTGGACCGAAACGTCGTCGGGTTATTTGAGTACTTTGTGAAGTTATTAAGTTAAGTGTACTTCATCTTCGCCTGTTACTCCTCGAGAAAAAGTTAAAATGAGAGATATCTGCGGAGTCTCCTGAGGTGTAAGAGATCCCAGGCTCTTCAATTGCTAGAGAGTCTTCCCTTCGTTTATTGAATGAGTCTCGCGAGGCTAGGACGAAGCGGCAAGACACATGACCAGGAAACTTGACCCCTGCACCCTCAAAAAGGTGTGTGTGTGTGTGTGTGTGTGTGTGTGTGTGTGTGTGTTTGTGTGTGTATATATGTGTGTGTGTATGTGGTGAGTGTGTGTGTGCGTGTGTGTGTGTGTGTGTGTGTGCACCAGCTAGGCGAGAAACTAAATCAGACACGCTCACAACAAACATACACACAACAAACATACACACAACAAACACACATGTTTGCTAACATGCGGTTGTTAAAGCACTCTCTAATTGGATTTTTTTGACAAGGTGTTTGCTTGATTCTTGAGTGCTTATATGTTTATCTGTTTCCTTGTTTGTTGTTGCGTCAGTGTTTACTTAATTCTCGCTGCTGTTCAGGCACTCTCATTGTTTGTTTGTTTGTTTGTTTGTCTGTTTCCATGCTGCCTGAATTTGTTTTCATTTACTAATTAATATGAATGAAATACCTTTATTCTCATACTGCCAGGTCAAGGTCACTTGTCAAGGTCAAAGTCAGATGTGAATATCACAGATCAAGGTCACAGGTTAATGTCACAGGTCAAGGGTCAAAATCATATGTCAAGGTCACAAATCAAGGTCACTGGCCAAAGTCACAGGTCAAAAGTTACCTGTCAAGGTCACAGGTCAGGTGACAGGTTAAAGTTATAGGCCGGGTTAGATCATAGGCCAAAGTCACAGAACATCGTCACGAGTCAACGTTAGAGGTCTGTGTCACAGATAAATGTCATAGGTCAAGGTCACAGGTCAAAGTTACGTGTCAGAATCACCTGTCAAGGTCACAGGGTAAAATTGCAAGTCAAGGTCACAGGTCTGTGTCACAGGTCTAGGTCATAAGTCAAGGTCACAGGTCTAGGTCACAGGTTTAGGTCACAGGTCTAGGTCACAGGTCATGTAATGAAATATACCAAACCAGCATTTGTTTCCGCGTCAAAACAATCATCTAGACACACTAACAACATTTGCTTACAAATACCGAGTCATAATTCAGGTAATTATCGTACAGGCTACCACCAGCCCGGTCAGAGGAGCAATAAATGGGAATTTCCTCGGTGATTAAGTAGTACCGATTGATGAAATTATTTTTATTTATTAGAAAAAAGTGTTTAGACGCTTTGATGAATGGTTGTGATTAACGAGATGGTTTTGATTTGTTGGAATGAGTGTTTAAGTATTTTCATGAATTAGAGGACTGACTGGTAAACTATTTTTTTTAATAATTGTGAATGGTGACGAAGACAAACTGAAACTCTTGAATAAAAAGTCACAGTACCTTGGCTAGAATAATGCACTTTAGCACATTTTAGAAAAAATATTCTGGTGGCAATGTTTCGTTTTGTCCAGGACTATTGTTAAGTCTTGATAACGGTCCAGTACAGACCGAAACGTCACCAACAGTTCCTATCCTCCTCCACGACTCTGTTACTGAACTGCTTCTCAACTTCAGTAACTAAGACCAAATCTGGTTTAGGTATTAATAGTTCCCATTCAAACCTTGGCTGATGCAAACCTCTCCTCACACACATACATAACTTTTATTTTCAAAGAATTAATAGACTGAGGTGTATGGTTGGTTTCTAAAGTATGAAGTCTATTGACAACACGAGGGTCTTTAAGGCTGAAAGTCCCCCTCAACACCACCTGCCAAGGATACCTTGATTTAAGGATTAAGTATACTGATATATATAACCATCCTTGTGTGCTTATTATATACTGAGATTACTGAAACAAATGACGTAGAGCCGACAAGTGATGGGACGAGACATTTGCAGAGAAGAATTTTATTGAGATGTTTCGCTTGTGAATAGACTTCTTCGGTCAATTCACAGGGATGTTCAACAATCAACTTGATACAAGTGTAGTGAGGTGAGTGATTAGATCATTGAAGTCACTGTGTGAGTGAATTACGAGATGGAGTCCTGCAGGAGGCCAACCAGTTTGGCTAAACTGAAAGCTCCTTGACCCTGATGGATTGTATTTTGTCTCTGGATTAGCGCAGCTTCCAGGCATCTGTGTCCTTTACGACCAGCATGGAGTCCTTCTAAGACCTCAGTTGTACACTGTACAGTCCTGCCCCTATGTATCACGCAGGCGTTGCTCATGTTGTGAGTCCTGTAGACACGCTGGTGTTCTTTAAACTTGATCTCTAGTCTACGTGAAGTCTCTTTCACGTAATGAGTTACGCTCCTGGTCAAGTCTTTGATGATCTTGGATTTAATAGTGGCAACACCTAGGTTGTTCTTGGCGAAGGTGAGGTGAAAATGTTAGTGCCCGGAGGCTTCCTTGAGGCATGTTGCGTTGAGGGCAGACATATGATTTATTTGGCTTTGAATTTATTATAATAAATAATATTTAAAAAAAGTGAACGTAAATATTAACACATTTTATGTGTTAATGCGACAAAGTTTCGCTCTTTGTAAATCTTCATCAATTTAAATGATAATGCAATACATAGAAACATTGTCACTATTAAAGCTTGTTCTGTACCTGGACACAAAGACTAACAAACCAAACAATTCAACTAACACCTCCTTAAAACAATTTAACACATCCCTAAAACAATTTAATGTATCTTTCATACGATTCATCACCTTAATACAACTCATCATTTTCTTAATGTAATTCATCACTTTCTTAATACAATTCATCACCTCTTAAAAACATTTCATCATCACCTTATGTCACTTAAAGAAATCAACGCCACAATATATTTCAATACCTCCTTAAAACAAGGCAACATAGTCATACAAATCAACTCCTTAATGCAATTCAACACCGCAGTAAAACTCAACAATTCTGTAAATAAATTAAAAACATTACCCAAAAAATTCAAAACTTCTTCCTTAAAAATCAGCATTTCCTCCATAAAGTTCATCAACTTGAAAAAAAAGCCTCACAAAATCCTTCATGAAAGACAACACCTCTCTGGCTAAGTTACAGTGTGTGGAGGTGCCTGTCTCAGTTCTCTCTCTCTCTCTCTCTCTCTCTCTCTCTCTCTCTCTCTCTCTCTCTCTCTCTCTCTCTCTCTCTCTCTCTCTCTCTCTCTCTCTCTCTCTCTCTCTCTCTAGCATCCTCTGCACCACTCCAGCTTCATTTTTGTTCTCCCATATTCAGAGAGAGAGAGAGAGTCATCTGGGAAGGAGGGTTGTCTTCCTGACTGGCAAATGTTGCTGTTGGGGCTCAAGACTTCACTTCATCATTGTTTAATATTTACGGGTTTTCATTGTACAGTTCAGGGTAAAACTTAAGTAAATTTTCCTTTCCTTATTTGCTTCAGTTAGGATTTGAGTTCACGTTTGTGTTTTTTTTCTTTATGTCTTATAATTACGGTTTCTATTGTTTTTTACCACATTAAGCTTTCACCTTATTTATTTTACACAATTGTTGTTTATCTCTTGCATCTCCTTGAAGGTTCAAGGTCTCATTATTCTTTTTATTAATAAATCCACCACCAGTTTCATAAAAGCAATAAAAAAAAAATCCTTTAATTGAACCCTTCCACCACAAAATTTAACACCTCAATCATAAAATTTCACAGCTCGTCAATAAAACGCTTAAATTCTGTCATAAAATTCAACTTCGTTCCATATAATTGAACACATCCTTCATCAAATTCAAAGAATCCTCCATAAAATTAAAAACCTCCTTTATTAAACGCATCACCTTAATAAAATTAATCACCACCACATAGTTAAACACCGCCTTCACAAAGTTCTTCACCATTCAGGAGAAAAGTCAACTCCTCTTGGTGCATTACGTCCACCGCTCGGGTCACACAGCCACCAGTTGCTCACTAAAATGGAAGGTCACTTTGATTTGAGTCACGATTAGAGAATTTCTCTCGAGTCGATAAGAGTCAGCGGTTGAAGCCACTGCGGGAATTTAGATTCCAGCCTCCACTCGCCAGAGAGTTTTTACTCACTCTTGCTCATGGTGAGTCTTGGAAACTTTCGTGAAATGTCATCTTCTGATGCGTTGCTAAAAAAATGCTGTGAGCGGAGCAAATCGGTAACAACAGACAATGTTGCACTTTTATTAAAACGAACGGTAGTTTATGAATAATGATTTGTTCTGGACATAGTTATTTTTTTTTCGCATTTGTGTCTTACAATGAATATTGGTGCAATGATATTATATCGTTTGTATGATAAGCTTGTGGTGCTGATTCCCAGGTACCCATTTTACTGATGGGTGAACATAGACAACCGGTGTGAGGAAACACGCCCAGTGTTTGCACCCCTTTGCCAGGAATCGAACCCGGACCTTCACCGTGTTTGGCTCTCTTACATAAATGAGAAACTTTGCAATAAAATACACTGATTGCAGAGGAGTCTTCACTGATTCAACGTCTCACCACAAACTGCCTTGATTATGCACCTGATGAAGCCAATTTGTGGTGAAACGTCGTGTCATTTTTTAAAGACACCTCCGCAATCATTATGTTGCTCACCACATTGTTCGCACTCCGCTGTTCCTCTGGAAAACCACCATGCATTATCTGTCTGAAGATTTACACTTCACCGTCATCACTGGGAAGAAGCAGGGAGCAGCAGGGAGCAGCAGGGAGCAGCAGGGAGCAGCAGGGAGCAGCAGGGAGCAGCAGCTGCAATACACTCCTCGTGAATCACTATAAATGCTGCCAGATGTGATGCGTGCGGCATAAGTCGCTTTTTGTCGTAGTAAAATTATTGTTTACCATATTAAAATAATTGTTGCCAGATCTGTGCAGCCGGATATAGAAATAATGATTCTCGGCAGAGAGACTTTCGATGCTGCTTGTATTGTGGCAACAGTGTTTAATAGCCTCGACGGGAGGATGTGAGAGGAACTGACTGTAGATGATGAAATATATATTGTTGCGCTTGTGTTTAATGGCTTCGCGTGTGAGCTGCGAGAGGCGCTGAGAGCAAATGGCGCCAGATATATTGTGGCACCTGGGTTTAATGGCTTCGGCGGCGGGGTACGGAAATCAGGACAAGGGGAAGGATGAAGCAAGACTGACGCTGCGTAACTTTCTCGGAGTTGACTTGTACACACAAGATAATGTCAAGTAAGAGTATTTATGACAGTTCCCAGCAACAACAGTGTCAAGTAAGAGTATTTATGCCAGTTCCCAGCAACAACAGTGTCAAGTAAGAGTATTTATGACAGTTCCCAGCAACAACAGTGTCAAGTAAGAGTATTTATGACAGTTCCCAGCAACAACAGTGTCAAGTAAGAGTATTTATGACAGTTCCCAGCAACAACAGTGTCAAGTAAGAGTATTTACGACACAGTTCCAAGCAACACTGCAGTGTCAAGTAAGAGTTTTACGACACAGTTCCAAGCAACACTGCAGTGTCAAGTAAGAGTATTTATGACACAGTTCCCAGCAACAACAGTGTCAAGTAAGAGTATTTATGACACAGTTCACAGCAACAATAGTGTCAAGTAAGAGTATTTGCGACACAGTTCCAAGCAACACTAATGTTAAATAAGAGTATTTATGACACAGTTCCCAACAACAACAGTGCCAAGTAAGAGTATTTATGGCAGTTCCAAGCAACACTAGTGTCAAATAAGAGTATTTATGGTGATAACAAGAGTGGTGGTTGTACATCATGCTGGGATGATAACAAGATTGTTGGTTGTACATCATGCTGGCATGATAACAAGATTGTTGGTTGTACATCATGCTGGGATGATAACAAGAGTGGTGGTTGTACATCATGCTGGGATTATAACAAGAGTGGTGGTTGTACATTATGCTGGGATGATAACAAGAGTGGTGGTTGTACATCATGCTGGGATTATAACAAGAGTGGTGGTTGTACATCATGCTGGGATGATAACAAGAGTGGTGGTTGTACATCATGCTGGGGTGATAACAAGAGTGGTGGTTGTACATCATGCTGGGATTATAACAAGAGTGGTGGTTGTACATCATGCTGGGATGATAACAAGATTGGTGGTTGTACATCATGCTGGGATGATAACAAGAGTGGTGGTTGTACATCATGCTGGGATTATAACAAGAGTGGTGGTTGTACATCATGCTGGGATGATAACAAGAGTGGTGGTTGTACATCATGCTGGGGTGATAACAAGAGTGGTGGTTGTACATCATGCTGGGATTATAACAAGAGTGGTGGTTGTACATCATGCTGGGATGATAACAAGAGTGGTGGTTGTACATCATGCTGGGATTATAACAAGAGTGGTGGTTGTACATCATGCTGGGATGATAACAAGAGTGGTGGTTGTACATCATGCTGGGGTGATAACAAGAGTGGTGGTTGTACATCATGCTGGGGTGATAACAAGAGTGGTGGTTGTACATCATGCTGGGGTGATAACAAGAGTGGTGGTTGTACATCATGCTGGGATGATAACAAGAGTGGTGGTTGTACATCATGCTGGGGTGATAACAAGGTTGGTGGTTGTACATCATGCTGGGATGATAACAAGAGTAGTGGTTGTACATCATGCTGGGTTGATAACAAGAGTGGTGGTTGTACATCATGCTGGGGTGATAACAAGAGTGGTGGTTGTACATCATGCTGGGTTGATAACAAGAGTGGTGGTTGTACATCATGCTTGGTTGTATACAAGAGTGATGGTTGTACATCATGTTGGGGTGATAACAAGAGTGGTGGTTGTACATCATGCTGGGGTGATAACAAGAGTGGTGGTTGTACATCATGCTGGGGTGATAACAAGGGTGATGGTTGTACATCATGCTGGGTTGATAAAAAGAGTGGTTTTTGTACATCATGCTGGGTTGATAACAAGAGTGATATTGTACATCATGCTGGGATGATAACAAGAATGGTGGTTGTACATCATGCTGGGTTGATAACAAGAGTGGTGGTTGTACATCATGCTGGGATGATAACAAGAGTGGTGGTTGTACATCATGCTGGGATGATAACAAGAGTGATAGTTGTACATCATGCTGGATTGATAACAAGGGTGGTGGTTGTACATCATGCTGGGATGATAACAAGGGTGGTGGTTGTACATCATGCTGGGATGATAACAAGAGTGGTGGTTGTACATCATGCTGGATGATAACAAGAGTGGTGGTTGTACATCATGCTGGGTTGATAACAAGAGTGGTGGTTGTACATCATGCTGGATTGATAACAAGAGTGGTGGTTGTACATCATGCTGGATTGATAACAAGAGTGGTGGTTGTACATCATGCTGGGGTGATAACAAGAGTGGTGGTTGTACATCATGCTGGGGTGATAACAAGAGTGGTAATTGTACATCATGCTGGGATGATAACAAGAGTGGTGGTTGTACATCATGCTGGGTTGATAACAAGAGTGGTGGTTGTACATCATGCTGGGATTATAACAAGAGTGGTGGTTGTACATCATGCTGGATTGATAACAAGAGTGGTGGTTGTACATCATGCTGGGATGATAACATTGTTCCAGTAACACTACAGTGTCAAGTATGAATGTTTAAGACGCGGTTCACACTAACACCATAGTGTCAAGTGTAAGTGTTCATGACACAGTTCCCAACACTATAGTGTCTAAAGTGAGCATATATGACACAGTTCCCACTAACACCATGGTGCCAAGTGTGAGAGACACATTACCCACCAAACCATAGTGTCAAGTGTAAGTATTTATGACCAAGCTTCCGCCAACACTACGGTGTCAAATATGTGTATATATACCACCGTTGCAACCAACACCATAGTGTCAAAGGCGAGTATTTATGACACAGCTCCATCGAATACTCTAGTGTCAAGAGAGAGTGTAAATGACACTGGTGCCACTAACAGTATAGTGTAAAGTGATCATATAAATTAAACAGGTGTCACTAATGCTATAGTATCAAGTGACAATATATATGACACAAGTGCCACCAACACTATAGTGTCAAGTGACAGTATAAATGGAACGGGTGCCACCAACACTATAGTATCAAGTGACAGTATAAATGGCACGGGTGCCACCAACACTATAGTGTCAAGTGACAGTATAAATGGCACGGGTGCCACCATCCAGCTCTGCTTTCCTGAAAATTTAATGGCTTGTTCATTTTTTATGTAAATTCTATGCAAACTAAAGACGTGACCGGAAATGTATGAGCTCGAGGTGAGATGACTGTGTGAGATGATGTTGAAGTGTGAGACGTGAGAGATGATGTTGAAGTGTGAGACGTGAGAGATGATGTTGAAGTGTGAGACGTGAGAGATGTTGTTGAAGTGTGAGACGTGAGAGATGATGTTGAAGTGTGAGACGTGAGAGATGATGTGAGACGTGAGAGATAAGATGGTGAGCGATGACAGTGTGAGAGGTGAGAGCGTGAGAGGTGGGAGCGTGAGTGGTGAGAGCGTGAGAGGTGCGAGCGTAAGAGGTGAGAGAGTGAGAGGTGGGAGCGTGAGTGGTGAGAGCGTGAGAGGTGCGAGCGTAAGAGGTGAGAGAGTGAGAGGTGGGAGCGTGAGAGGTGAGAGAGTGAGAGGTGGGAGCGTGAGAGGTGAGAGTGTGAGAGGTGCGAGCGTGAGAGGTGAGAGAGTGAGAGGTGGGAGCGTGAGAGGTGAGAGAGTGAGAGGTGGGAGCGTGAGTGGTGAGAGTGTGAGAGGTGCGAGCGTGAGAGGTGAGAGCGTGAGAGGTGGGAGCGTGAGTGGTGAGAGCGTGAGAGGTGGGAGCGTGGGAGGTGAGTTCCTGAGACATTAGTGAGCGAGACGTAAAAGTATTAGTTAAGAGCGTGAGAGATGAGCGAGGAAGAAAGTGTGAGGGATGGTAGTGCAAAAGTTGAGAGAGAGAGAGAGTGAGTGAGAGAGACAGAGTGAGAGACTGAGTGAGAGACTGAGTGAGAGAGAGAGAATGAGAGACTGAGTGAGAGACTGAGTGAGAGAGAGAGAGTGAGAGAAAGAGTGAGTGAGAGAGATTGAGTGAGAGAGAGAGTGAGAGAGAGAGAGTGAGAGAGAGAGTGAGAGAGTGAGAGAGAGAGAGTGAGTGAGAGAGTGAGAGAAAGAGTGAGTGAGAGAGAGAGTGAGTGAGAGAAAGAGAGAGAGAGTGAAGGCCATAAACAGAGAAACTTAGCCTGAAACACAGACACATACTCGTTGAGACATAATTAAGACAATTTGAGACATGAACATAGAATTATGGAGAGACAGACGCAAGACATTAGCAGACATAAAGAGACAGAGAGAGACAGAGAGAGAAGAAGGGACGGAAATGTGGCTGCAAGAGAGTGAGCGTGGAAGATTAAGTCAGGTAACAGAATTAGTCTTGTTGTGAATATTTAAACTAACTTGGTTTACTCAGAGTGCAGGTCAATTTCGAGTCCCTGCAATAAGAGGTTAGAAGTTCAAAAGCTTGCAGGTACACGTTTTAGCAACCTCCTTTGTTCCAACACATATATACTTTGTTCCAACACTCATATACTCTGTTCCAACACTCATATGCTTTGTTCCAACACTCATATACTTTGTTCCAACACTCATATGCTTTGTTCCAACACTCCTATACTCTGTTCCAACACTCATATACTTTGTTCCAACACTCATATGCTTTGTTCCAACACTCATATACTTTGTTCCAACACTCATATGCTTTGCGTATTTGTAGTCCAGAGTTTATAGATGAAGAAATCTCGAAAATTTATGAAATAGCTAATGATCTAAAATACCCAAGAAACTTAATTGATGAATATGTTGGTTCTTCTTTACCATGAAAACTTGGTTCATATGTCTTCTCTACTTGAGAATTTAAATATTAGAGTTGAATTTAAAAATCCTGATACAGTAAAAAAAATTAATAAAAAAATCCCACAAAAATGCTGACAGGTGTGCCTATAAGATTCCTTGTAAAATATGTGATAAAGTCTATTACGGTCAAACTGGTAAAACTATGATTAAAACAACATAAATATAGTATTAGAACTGGACAAGATTCTAATGATCTGTTTATTCATGTGAGAGTTTTTAGCTATCCAATTGATTTTCAAAAGGCTGTGAAAGTTGTATCCAGAAAGTCCAAAATCAAAATTCATAAAAAAAAAAAAGTTCTGAAAAATTGTGAATAATGCTTTTCGATTATTCAAATTGGATTCATTTATAATTAGTAAAATTTGGGAAAAATTTAAGATTCTTTAGACAAGTTAAGTTCGAAATGCTTGGGTAGAATATGAGCTGTGTTTCACACATTCTTGACTACCTACCTACATCATCATAAAAACGTCAGGTGTTGTAAGGTGACCGCGAGGTGTAGTCTCGTCCTTATATGCCTTCCTGTGGATATTTTATTTTTACAATTTCTTGATAATGTGAGAAATCACGAAATCTCTTGGAATTTCACTATTTTGTACAGTGATTATTCTGCATATTGTGATATCACCTGTTTAACGTTATTTTTATTATATATATATATATATATATATATATATATATATATATATATATATATATATATATATATATATATATATATATATATATATATATATATATATACTAAAATTAAAGCCAGCTGATCGATGTATTAATTACCAGCGCTTGTTCAACAGATCATTACGTTTATTTGAACACCAAATATCTTTTTCTTTCAGCTGAACCTTCCCAGAGCAGAGCAAGTTCTACGTCATGCATGCTGGGCAGATATTTGCTGATGGCAGTCACATGTCAGTGGAGCAACAAGCATGGAATTAAGCATATTTGAGCCAGCTTTTGATAGCTCTTCTTATTATGTACGTTCAGACGAGAAACTCATTGCATTTTATTTCCTTTATTTTCATTTTTTTTCGGGTCGATCGGCCATTTTTACGTTTCTCTGTTAATGAAGAAGCAGTTTCCTTTTAATCATGATACGTTAGTGATGGTTCAGAGCCACTCCACACATGTTAGTGATGGTTCAGAACCACTCCACACATGTTAGTGATGGTTCAGAGCCACTCCACACATGTTAGTGATGGTTCAGAACCACTCCACACATGTTAGTGATGGTTCAGAACCACTCCACACATGTTAGTGATGGTTCAGAACCACTCAACACATGTTAGTGATGGTTCAGAGCCACTCCACACATGTTAGTGATGGTTCAGGATCACTGCACACATGTTAGTGATGGTTCAGGATCACTGCACACATGTTAGTGATGGTTCAGAGCCACTCCATACATGTTAGTGATGGTTCAGAGCCACTCCACACATGTTAGTGATGGTTCAGGATCACTACACACATGTTAGTGATGGTTCAGAGCCACTCCACACATGTTAGTGATGGTTCAGAACCACTCCACACATGTTAGTGATGGTTCAGAGCCACTCCACACATTTTAGTGATGGTTCAGAGCCACTCCACACATGTTAGTGAAGGTTCAGGACCACTGCACACATGTTAGTGATGGTTCAGGACCACTGCACACATGTTAGTGATGGTTCAGAGCCACTCCACACATGTTAGTGAAGGTTCTGAACCACTCCACACATGTTAGTGATGGTTCAGAGCCACTCCACACATGTTAGTGATGGTTCAGAGCCACTCCACACATGTTAGTGATGGTTCAGGATCACTCCACACATGTTAGTGATGGTTCAAGACCACTCCACACATGTTAGTGATGGTTCAAGACCACTCCACACATGTTAGTGATGGTTTAGCACAATTCGTTTTGCTAATTCGTCAAAGTACACTCTCGCCAAATAGGCCAAAACGGCACGATATATATATATATATATATATATATATATATATATATATATATATATATATATATATATATATATATATATCAATGCACCACACAGAAACGAGATATATGCACAGAAAGGTCGCAGTCAGCAGGATTCGAAATCACGTCAGGGAAGGCAGGCAAGGTTCCCAATTGACGCTCAGGACCACTCGGCCAAAGATGCCTCAAAAAGCTAGGCAACCTGGTTTACAAGCCATGTTTATTCCTGTTAGTAACATGTTTTTTAAACCAGGCTGCCCACATTCAACAGTATAGAATATACGAAAGTATTTTCGGTCTCGCTAGAGAGCCTTCTCAGGCCTTGTATGGAACGGCTTGCCACTTGAGATCTACTCAGACTTGCAGACACTAGTTCTTAGTCAGGATTCTGCTACTTTCCCAAAAGTGGGGAAAGTTTTGTATATGATGACCTCTCCACTTCAAGAAGTGGGAGGACATTCTCCTCTTCCCCGGTGTCCCCATCAAGGGACGCTCTTGTATGTAGAGTATATTTTAAAGGTCAGTTTAAAGTCTCTGCATAATATACAAGTGTAGCGAATAACGTGAATGCAGTAAGCTTCTCAAAGCTGCCTTTTATGTAGACACAAGTTACTAATTCCACTTCTGAAAGGCATCCCCAGAAGGATATCAATAGCGATTTTCACAAATTTTCTTTCTGTACTTTTTTTTCTATTCCAAGGTTTTCGTCCATAGCTGGAGAACGGTCCATCTGATCGGCTTCAGATATTCACCGCTGGTGTGCCATACACAAGAGGAAAGTTGAGATTGTTACTGGGATGTGCATGTACTTCTTTGTTAGTTTTGTAGAGCAAAACTTTACATTGGCTACCGTGTGATAGCTTGAGAAAGCTTCTTCCGATCGGCTTCAAACTTTCAACACTGGTACATCCTACTTAGAAAGTTAGAACTGTTGATGGAATGTGTAGGAAGCAATTTTCCGGTTTCATTTTCTCTAAATTGTATGTTACTTTGACTGGTAATATAACTTACGAATGCTTTACTAAACAATTTCGCATTTTTATTACAATAAAAGTCGCTGAAGTTTTTGGTTGTGAAGGTATAAATATGCTATATTTTTCTAACATAATAATGTGAATTATTTTTCTCTGTGAGACAGCCAGAGAATAACCGTTTCGATCGGCATCAAATTTTCAGTGCTCGTATATGTTGTTTATTGGAAGGCTGGCACTGTTGTTTAGCAGGCATGAATGTGAAATTACATTAACCATACTTGTCTTCTGGTATCGTTGTGATTACTGGTGTGTCTTAGGGAAAGGTAACTGGTGCGTCTTAGGGAAAGGTAACTGGTCCGTCTTAGGGAAAGGTAACTGGTCCGTCTTAGAGAAAGGTAACTGGTGCGTCTTAGGGAAAGGTAACTGGTGCGTCTTAGAGAAAGGTAACTGCTGCGTCTTAGGGAAAGGTAACTGGTGCGTCTTAGAGAAAGGTAACTGCTGCGTCTTAGGGAAAGGTAACTGCTGCGTCTTAGAGAAAGGTAACTGCTGCGTCTTAGGGAAAGGTAACTGGTGCGTCTTAGAGAAAGGTAACTGGTGCGTCTTAGAGAAAGGTAACTGGTGCGTCTTAGAGAAAGGTAACTGGTGCGTCTTAGAGAAAGGTAACTGCTGCGTCTTAGGGAAAGGTAACTGCTGCGTCTTAGAGAAAGGTAACTGCTGCGTCTTAGGGAAAGGTAACTGCTGCGTCTTAGAGAAAGGTAACTGGTGCGTCTTAGAGAAAGGTAACTGGTGCGTCTTAGAGAAAGGTAACTGGTGCGTCTTAGGGAAAGGTAACTGGTGCGTCTTAGAGAAAGGTAACTGGTGCGTCTTAGGGAAAGGTAACTGATGCGTCTTAGAGAAAGGTAACTGGTGCGTCTTAGAGAAAGGTAACTGGTGCATCTTAGAGAAAGGTAACTGGTGTGTCTTAGAGAAAGGAAACTGGTGCGTCTTAGAGAAAGGTAATTGGTGCGTCTTAGAGAAAGGTAACTGGTGCGCCTTAGAAAATGGTATTTGGTGCGTCTTAGAGAAAGGTAACTGGTGCGTCTTACAGAATGGTAACTGGTGCATCTTAGAAGAAGGTAACTGGTGCATCTTACAGAAAGGTAACTAGTACGTCTTAGAGAAAGGTAAAGGTAACTAGTGCGTCTTAGAGAAAGGTAAAGGTAACTAGTGCGTCTTAGAGAAAGGTAACTGGTGCGTCTTTCAGAAAGGTAACTGGTACATCTTACAGAAAGGTAACTGGTGCGTCTTACAGAAAAGTAACTGGTGCGTCTTACAGAAAGGTAACTGGTGCGTCTTACAGAAAGGTAACTGGTGCGTCTTACAGAATGGTAACTGGTGCGTCTTACAGAAAGGTAACTGGTGCATCTTACAGAAAGATAACTAGTACGTCTTAGAGAAAGGTAACTAGTGCGTCCTAGAGAAAGCTAAAGGTAACTAGTGCGTCTTAGAGAAAGGTAAAGGTAACTAGTGCGTCTTAGAGAAAGGTAACTCGTGCGTCTTAGAGGAAGGTACGGATTGCTTTTGGAAAGTACAGGTTCCAATTTGCCAAATATATTAAATAAAACTAAAACTCCGTTTCAGTGCCATTACTTGACAATAACGCTTTATATCGGCTTCAAACTTTCCCCACTGGTGTGTCTCACCGGTTTGTACTCGTCGAATAGAATTTGCGAATTTGCGAGTGTTGATATATCGCTCGTGGCCCAGACTGTCTCGCAGACTGGCAGTTCTGGTTGCTTGCCTCCTCGTACCTACTCCTGAAACTGTGTCTAGTACTGCCTCCACCACTTCCTGTTTGTAATTATATATTTGAGTCAGCAAGAGTTCAGCTCTAGTTCTTGGTATCATCTTTTTCCTCCGCTGTTCGATGATTATTATTATTGTGTTCATGGGGGAATGCTAAACCCGGAGGGGTCATACAGCTCTTTTGGAATAGAAGGCAGTCAGGGTTTATCTAAGGAAATTGAAGCTATCTCTATTTTCCTGGATCAAGAGCCCTTCAGCAGCATTCACTGCTGAAGAAGTCTTGTTATATTTTGTTATAGTATCACCTTTCACTGTGTCATGACACCCAGTTATAGCGTCAGCTTTCACTGTGTCATGGCACTCAGTTATAGCGTCAGCTTACACTGTGTCATGGTACTCAGTTATAGCGTCAGCTTACACTGTGTCATGGTACTCAGTTAGAGCATTAGCTTTCACTGTGTCATGGCACTCAGTTATAGCATCAGCTTTCACTGTGTCATGGCACTCAGTTATAGCGTCAGCTTACACTGTGTCATGGCACTCAGTTATAGCGTCAGCTTACACTGTGTCATGGTACTCAGTTAGAGCATTAGCTTTCACTGTGTCATGGCACTCAGTTATAGCATCAGCTTTCACTGTGTCATGGCACTCAGTTATAGCGTCATCTTAATCTGTGTCATGGCACTCAGTTATAGCGTCAGCTTACACTGTGGCATGGCACTCAGTTATAGCGTCAGCTTTCACTGTGTCATGACACTCAGTTATAGCATCAGCTTTCACTGTGTCATGACACTCAGTTATAGCATCAGCTTTCACTATGTCATGGCACTCAGTTATAGTATATAACCTTTCACTGTGTCATGGCACTCAGTTATAGCATCAGGTTTCACTGTGTCATGGCACTCAGTTATAGTATATAACCTTTCACTGTGTCATGGCACTCAGTTATAGCATCAGCTTTCACTGTGTCATGGCACTCAGTTATAGCATCAGGTTTCACTGTGTCATGGCACTCAGTCATAGCATCAGCTTTCACTGTGTCATGGCACTCAGTTATAGCATCAGCTTTCACTGTGTCATGGCACTCAGTCATAGCATCAGCTTTCACTGTGTCATGGCACTCAGTCATAGCATCAGCTTTCACTGTGTCATGGTACTCAGTTATAGCAGCTTTCACTGTGTCATGGCACTCAGTTATAGCATCAGCTTACACTGTGTCATGGCACTCAGTTATAGCATCAGGTTTCACTGTGTCATGGCACTCAGTCATAGCATCAGCTTTCACTGTGTCATGGCACTCAGTTATAGCGTCAGTTTACACTGTGTCATGACACTCAGTTATGGCGTCAGCTTTCACTATGTCATGGCACTCAGTTATAGCGTCACCTTTCACTGTGTCATGGCACTCAGTTATAGCATCAGCTTTCACTGTGTCATGGCACTCAGTTATAGCATCAGCTTACACTGTGTCATGGCACTCAGTTATAGCGTTAGCTTTCACTGTGTCATGGCACTCAGTTATAGCATCAGCTTACACTGTGTCATGGCACTCAGTTATATCGTCAGCTTACACTGTGTCATGGCACTCAGTTATAGCGTCAGCTTACACTGTGTCATAGCACTCAGTTATAGCGTCAGCTTTCACTGTGTCATGACACTCAGTTATAGCGTCAGCTTTCACAGTGTCATGGCACTCAGTTATAGCGTCAGCTTTCACTGTGTCATGGCACTCAGTGCCGTGGTTTTGTAATCCCGGTTTTTACCACTCTCATGTTGAAGATATATTTTCTTTCATCTCTATTCATCTAACAAGTCATATTCTTGTCTCATCTCTGGTATAGCATGCGTGCCTACCCAAGCTATGTTCTCTTCCATTATTTTAGGTACTGAGAATATATTCTCTCCTGGTTTTCGTTGTTTCGGTGGCAGAAGGCCTAACTCTCACACTCGTTTCTTGTAGTTAATTTACTACAGCCTAGGCACCAGTTTCAATACACTCCTCTGGAATTACTCGAGTTTCGCTTTGGGATGTACTAGGTAATGGTTCCACACAGGCTCTGCATATTCAAGAATGGGTCCCGCTTGTGAGGTTTAGATTTTTTTTTGAACTAGTCTTTCTCTTCAAAAACCCCGAAGCCACATTTTACATTAAAGAAGAAAGACTTGCCATCAAGTATAGTAGATGGGCTTATCGCTCTGTTAAGAGCTATAAGCAGTCTTTTTAAAGGTTTCCTCTGTATTTAGCGTCTTTACACCAATTCTCTTTTCACTTGATCCCCTGTGATACTCTGCCATGAATAGTGATTCAATATATCTCAATCAATATTTTTTTCTTCAACCTCGCATTAATATGAATTACAGAATATAATTTTCAGAATTCATTCTGGTGCTACCCCAGTTTGAATCCCACAAGTACTTTACAATATCATTAAGTTCACTATTATAATTGGAAAGTAAGGGAAAATGAAAGCTTTCTGGGAATGAAAAATATAAAACACCGAAAATATGAAAAAGAGCTTCGCTCTCAATATAAACATATGACGTGATATTAAAAAAAACTGCACATCGGCGTGTTAATCCGGGAATGTTTGCACGATGCGGCAAGCTGATCTCATGGGACAATTTGCAAGATGGAGGGAGACAGTGGCAATTATCCTCAGCTGCGAGCACACTTTATTGTGAGAAAAGTCTGTTAATTATATGGCGCAGTCTTCAACCATGTCTGGTTGCTGGACGCTGGAGTCTTCAACCATGTCTGGTTGCTGGATGCTGAATTCTTTAACGATATCTAACGGCTGAGAGCTGGTGTCTTTACCGATGTCTGACTGTTGGAAAGTGGTGTCTTGCACGAGGGCAGATGAAAGGCTTACACATAGTCGCTTTCCAGATCGTTCACATATTTCTTTACTCTCTGGAAATGAAAGTACAATGTTTGTTCGATTTTTGAAGCACAGACAATACAGAACAAGACTTCTCCGAAAGGACTGGACCGTTGTCTGTAAAAGCAAGGAATTACTTACAGGTGTTCTAAGTGTCTGGTGTTGCCTAACGAGCTGCTTAGAGATGCAGTAAGTGTGGGAGGTTGCCTAGAAATATTACTTATAGGTGTCTAAGTGTGAGCTGTTGTCTAAAATATCACTTAGAAACACGCTAAGTGTAGGTTGTTGTATAAAAAATTACTTAGAGGTGCTTAGAAATGTGGTGTCATACCTGAGTTACTTAGAAAAGCTCCAAGAATGATGTGCTACCCAATAAGTCTAAGGTGAACGAGAGTGAAATTTTGACTTACTGAGGACTGGTACTCCAGTTACCTACCTCGGAGACTCATCGTGGGACTGAACGATCACCCGGTCGATGATTTTCAAAACAAAAACAAAAAAATCCTCGGTGCTGGCCTGAATTATTAAGTTACGATCGGTGATTATTCACGAGGAGATGAGTTAGCAGTATTGGTAAACTACTGTATGAATCATTCGTAATTTATGGAGAACTGAGGGAAAAAATTCTGTCTCGGGAGAGAGTGAAGATACTCGGACCACACACCTGCCACCCTTCCTGCTGCCACCCTTCCTGCTGCCACCCTTCCTGCTGCCACCCTTCCTGCCACCCTTCCTTCTGCCACACTTCCTGCCACCCTTCCTGCTGCCACCCTTCCTGCCATCCTTACTGCCACCCTTCCTGCTGCCGTCCTTCCTGCCACCCTGTCTGGCACACTTCCTGCCACCCGCTCTTCGTGACGTTATATTTAATTCGACTGAAACTAATTTCAGAAGTTTAATCATGTCTCCTCCGACTTGTAAAGAGCAAATAATCACCAAGATATGACAAAATCGAGAGGGAAAAAATAAACTTTAACAAATCTGAGGTAGTGACTCCAGTCCCTCGAAGTAACTGGCCAGTAAATCCCATTTACTGGCTCCCTACCAACTCTCCACTGACAGACAGAGACCTTACAGGAGGAAAACAAATATGTGGCTTTTCTGGGGATGTATCTGACCAAGACGTTTGTCCCGGATATAGTTGAGGGTGATGTGGTTAGGTCCAGTGCCGTCCCTGAGATGCTGCCGGCACTACCACTCCCCCTCCTATCCTTCCATCCATTATTCTCCGCTGAGCTACCAGGTGGCACTCAGGACTGGCACTGGTGTCCTTCCTGTAACGGGTTTATGGTGCCTGCTGGCTACCTCCAGACACCTGAGACTCATCTTACTTCTTGACTCTCCCAGGCCTGGTATAGTTAACGTCGTGGCTAACATATACCCTTGATATCATATTACTTATAACTTCTCAGTATTATTATTATTATTTTTTTATTATTATTATTATTATTATTATTATTATTATTATTATTATTATTATTATTATTATTATTATTATTATTATTATTATTATTACTGCTACTACTACTACTACTATATTCATAGGAAAGCACTAAACCCGTCAGGGTTACGGAGCGAGCGGTAAATACACGGATGGGGAATAATTAGGTTTGATTCGAGATAGTGGATGGTTGCTCTAATCCTTGAATCTAGGACCCTTGACCAGCACAGGTTTTATGGCCCTAACGGGTTTAGCGGTCTCATTGAAGCTACTAATAATATTATAGGCCTGGGAAAGGAGGCCTAACAGCAGAAAAAAAACGTCTATTGGGGTTTAAGTTACTTTATACTATAGCTGGTTCTTGCAGCTAAATACAATAGAATTTGTGAAACAACAATGTGTTTGGTGGAGCTCTTGAAGGAAGACCCAGGTGGAACCCATGACAACGTTGTTTGGTAAAGCAAGTAATGGAACACAACAGGTGGAACCCAAGACAGTGTTTGAGGGCAAGTGAGAGAACACCTCAGATGGAACCCAAGACAATGTTTGTAAGGAGAACTTGATCTTGAAAGAGAACAGGTCGCTTTAAGTTGCTGTCAATACTGAAGCTGTTGACAGAGAATACCTGAGTGTGGAGAGGAAGGCTTTGTACGTAGTATGTTATAATAATATCTCTGTCTGTCTGTCTCTCTCTCTCTCATCTTGTTATCACCACTACCACCAACAGTAGCAGTGGTAAACATCAGGCTGCTATCACCACCACCAACACCACCACCAGCATTAGTTAACATCAGCTTGATATCACCACCACCACCGAAGTTAACAACAGCGTGTTATCGCCACTACAATCACCAGCAACAATAGTTTCTCTGTCTCTCTCTCTCTTCCTCCCCCCTCTCTCTCTCTCTCAGTGTTATCTTTACCAGCTTCTCCACATCGATCCGTAAAACAGATGAGCATTTTCACGACGGACATTAGAAATTCAGTCCCTGGAGATTAGAACGAGGCCGTCTGTTGACAGAAGCCCCTTTCAAACTCTGCTTTTTCTGTGTAGTCGTTACTTGAAAACCCCTCTAAAATAGTGTTTCAAAGAAATGGACCCAATTTCAAAGCAGTTTGCTTTGAAATTGGGTCCATCTCTTTAAAACAGCATGTATTAGCGGGTTTCGAGCCGGCGTGTTTGACGCCGCTTGCAACAGTCTTGTTGCCTTAAACCAGGCACTCCGCACTGATTGGTTCATCGCCTGGGAGCGTGAGGCACTCCGGCGCTGCTTGTTTAAGGAGTCAATGGTTCTAGGTGTAAATGGTTTGAAAGAGAAAAAGAATAACATTTTGTATCGAGGACGTTTAATGTCGCTAAGCCTATTGAGCGTCTTCAAGCACGAGGCAAGACGCAATACCAGAGCCACGAGGAGACTTTGTCTTGTGTAACCTCACTCAACATCGTTGTTATTATTATTATTATTATTATTATTATTATTATTATTATTATTATTATTATTATTATTACTATTATTTTTATTATTATTATTATTACTATTGTTTTTATTATTATTTTTATTATTATTATTATTATTATTATTATTATTATTATTATTATTATTATTATTATTATTATTATTGTTATTATTATTATTATTATTATTATAATTATTATTTTTATTATTATTTTATTATTATTATTATTATTATTATTATTATTATTATTATTATTATTATTATTATTATTATTATTATTATTATATTATTATTATTATTATTATTATTATTATAATTATTATTTTTATTATTATTTATATTATTATTATTATTATTATTATTATTATTATTATTATTATTATTATTACTATTGTTGTTGTTGTTGTTGTTATTGTTAATAGTAATAGTAGCAATAGTAGCAGTAATAACGATAGAGGTGGTGCTAACAGTAGTAATTTTAATAGTAAAATTAGTAGTAGTAGTAGCACTAGTAGTAGAAGTAGTAGTAGTAGTTGTTATAATAGTAGTAGTGGTGGTGGTGGTGGTGGTGGTAATAGTAATAGTAGTTGTTGCTGTTGTTGTTGTGATAGTAGTATTAGTTGTTCTTTTAATAGTAGTAGTAGAGGTAGTAGTAGTAGTATTGGTATTAGCATTATTTTATGAAACGCTAAAACCGTCATCACACAGACTGGTAAAGACTCGATCCTCCGTCATGCCAGGCTTTTTTTCCTAATTTTGCAGATTTAGAGATAATACCGTTGTCTTTTATGGGAAAACTCTTTTTAGTAGGGTCTCTCAAGAGTCAGTACTGGCTCTGGTAGTCATTACTGGAGTCCCAGTGATCGCTAGTGGGGGTCCCCCAAGGATCAGTACTGGCTCTGGTAGTCATTACTGGAGGTTCTGGGGTCGCTAGTGGGGTCCCCCAAGGATCATTACTGGCTCTGGTAGTCATTACTGGAGGTTCTGGGGTCACTAGCATCGTGTTCTTAATTCAGTCAAATGACTTCTAACAGAGAAAACTTTATGTAACTATGTTCAAGTTGCAAATATCTAATGCAGGGTCAGAAATAGAAAAGATTACAAAATTGCCCATGAAGATTTAGATACAAGGAAATGGTATGATGTTGCATGTTTTGATATATAGATGTTTGATATATAGATAAAAGTTAATGTTTATCAGTGTCATACGAGCATAATGGAAATGGATGTTAGTGAAAACATGCACTGTACTAAGTAAAGATTACGAGAACCTAAGAACATGTCATAGAGTGAAAGATGTTGGTGTCATCTTATGAATATCTTATAGAGTGAAAGATAAAGATAACTCTCTTAATGTGATTATAATCAATAAGTTATCACTGAAAGACTACATAGATGCAGCAGTGAGAACCTACATCTGCTGTCAAATTCTAAAATAACCTTTAAAAATAGAGGTGGTGATAAAGTGCTGAAAAATATGATAACATATATATTTTATCAAAATAGTAATAATGGGTTGTGGTAGTGCATTACGACAGCCACATAAAGAAGACGAGGGTTGAGTGCCCAGTAACAAGACTTAGGAGAGAGAAGGAAACCTACTTACGAAGAGTAGCAGTAATGTTTGTGATGAACTTAAGAGCCTTCATAACACCTTCACGCAGGACAGAGAAAAACAACCCCTCTGCTGGGAAGAAGGAAAGGGAAAACTGCTTTAACAAGATGGAGCTGGACACATCTAAGACACTGGAACACGTCTCTATATCACCTTCAATGCTGAAGTGTGGCGCTGAATCTCTGAATACACTACTATCATTAATATCTAATGGCAAAATATTAGAGGCAGGGACGTTACATTGTTCCTGGATAATAATGAACGTGAGAGTCATTGGACATTGCCTAGATGACACCCTAAACATGTTCACTGACTGCCTCAAGGTCAATTTAATAACTAAGACTGAAGGGTTTCCTCTTAGGAATAATTTCATTGATGCACTAGATGCAAAAGTTGTATGTGGGAGGGTTATTTGAGTTCCATGACCCTGTGTGCCAGTGACATCTCTATGTTTGAAATTGTACTCTACAGTTACTTGACAATACTGTTTAATATTAAATGTACAATTTTTGTGAACTTGGTTTACACAGCATGGGTTTTAGTGCTATATTGTTACAAAAAACAGCAGGACAATTACTGCCAGTAAACTTTATTTTGGCAAAACATAAAAGTCACCAGAGAATTTATGCCACCACTGAAAAGGAGGCTCTTGCTTTTATCTTCACTGTGCAACATTTTTTTTCAATATAGTGACCACAATCCTTTAAATTTCCTTCACCTAACGAGAACCCACAATCAAATGCTCACTTTGGTGATTCGTTATGCGAAGAGAACAGAGAATGTGATTGCTGATGCATTGTCTTGAGTGTAATGTACATAATGTAGTGTGGAGAACATTTATCTGCTCTGGTTCTACAGTGGTTGCAGTGGGCGACTAGATGGCATTTCTGATCACCTAGGTGAGCCGCTGGTGGGGGTATCAGGTTTCTCAAGTGAGTGTGTTTTTGGTAGTTTACATGCCTAGGTAAGGTATGCTAAAAAAAAAAAATTCCTCGGTGCTGGCAGGTATACCTCACCGGTGTTATGTTGGTGTATGGACTGTTGAACCAAAGGTTGTGGATAATGAGGTGCTGGCAGTGATGCCCCACCATTTTTGGGTCATGAACAGTGATCCTGCGTGTTTTGGATGTATTGTGTTTCTCTAGGACCCACCTGTTTTTTTTTTTTTTTTTTTTTGGGGGGTGGGGTGGGTGGTGGGTTTTGGGGGGGTGGATCACAATGAAGGGTAACTTCATGGTTCCTGGAATGACAGTGTAGGTGAATGCCTGGGAGGCCCATCTTCTGAGGATCATCGGTGATGACTCCAGTGTTTCTTCAAGATCACAGTCCTACCGACAAAATTTATATGTGACTGTCTACCAGGTTTTTAATTCGGATCATTTTCCCTCCCTTGCTTTTCAATTTATCCCAGAAGAGTTTTTTGAGTAGCCAGTTTTACTAACTGAACATTGCTGTGAGACACGGGGTTCATAAAGTAATTTCACTTTTAATGTAATAACTAATATGTACAGTTATTTTTGCACTATTTCTGGAGAATTATTAATGTTTATATGTTTTTTTTTATAAACTGCCTGTTTTATTTTTGCTCTTTAAAGAGATAGTTGCTCAACTCAGTTTATTTCTACGTAATTAATATTTGTACAGAGGTAACCCAGTCAGCTGTATTTAATTTTATATAATATATAAATAAAATGCACCAACGCCTGTGTTTGGCCACCATTGTGCTAATGGTGCGTTTTTCCTAGTATAAGCTTAAGAGTTCACCTATAAAGCAGGACTGTGGGATCATTTGGCATAAAACGTGATCACTTTTACGCTAAACGTGTTACATACGTCTGCGTATTAGCAGATATCGTTGTAGGAATAATATATGTTTTAATTTGATAAATGTTAATTTTGCTTTTCTATGCAAAAGATAATTGCACCAACGGAAATAAGGTAAGAATGAGAGCTTGATGCAGTGTTCTTACTTTTGGTGAATTTCATTTGTGTTTCCCCAGACCTTAGGGTAATTTTTTTTTTCCCTTAACTAGGTGCAGGTGAGTGGTGACAGGTGGGTGAGGGAGACCTGTGGTCTGGTGGTGGGGGTATTATGCAGGTTACTGCATTGTTGTAAAATAAAATGTAAATGAGTGTAGTAAAAACGCTCCATTAAAATAGTTTCAGTAAACGTAGACTGAACATAAAACGGACCTGTATTAGACCTGTTCATGAGTGGACAGAAGAGAGAGAGAGAGAGAGAGAGAGAGAAAGAGAGAGGAGAAGTGTGTGAGTCAATGTGAGGAGAGCAGTGTTTGGAGCAAGGCATCATGGTGTTTGGTTAAGTATGGGGGTGGTATTTTGGGTAAGTTTAATGCTATAGGTTGTTTTGGTGATTTTGTTTGTACTCTCATGATATTACCTGCGTGTGTATGTGGAGGGGCCTGCTTAAGTTTTGGAGAGTACAGGTGAAGTGTTTCTGTATGCAGGAAGAAACACTTCACCGGCAGAAGGGGGGAGGGAAATGGAGCTCCCATTGTTTGCATATATTTTAACTGTTAACATCTAGTAGCAGTGCGCTAGTAAGCTATTTTGTAATATGTGAGATATGTAGAGGGTAGGTTGTATGTTGTATATTTAAGGCTATTAATAATATATTTTTCATATATCTTAGTTTATCTGCCCTTCCTGATAATTAACCTAAGGTGAATTTATCTATCCTTCCTGATACAGTATTGATCATCTAGTTAAAACTTTTAGGGGGAAAAAAGTTTCGCCCTAGTTTGGTGTATTTTATTATTTTAAATACCCCTAGACAAGGCATTTAACCCTAGGCGACGCATATGGTTGCTTAGCATACTGCGTTACAATACACAACCACAGATACTAAGGAGACGGTACCACTCCCCTCGTGACCATAAGTAATTACAACTAGCTAATTAATTTTAAGTAATTACAAATAAGCAATTACGAACTAGGTAACGACAACTAGATAATTCAAGACAAACAGACGAGCAGCAACACTCTGCCTTCCTTCCCTCACTTGCGTAATAATTCAACGTTCTTGTTTATCATTCTCCAGTACAATAATTACGCACTAATTTGTCAGGAAATTTCTCTTTTAGATAAAGAAAAGACGGGATAAGACATCCAGGTGATGCTTGAAGATAAGTTATCCAGGTGAGGCTTGAAGATAAGATATTCAGGTGATGCTTGAAGATAAGATATTCAGGTGATGCTTGAAGATAAGACATCCAGGTGATGTTTGAAGATAAGACATCCAGGTGATGTTTGAAGATAAGACATCCAGGTGATGTTTGAAGATGAGACATCCAGGTGATGTTTGAAGATGAGACATCCAGGTGATGCCTGAACAGCAGCCTCTCTCCCATTAGACTTGGTGGTCTCTGGAGTATATTGTGTGTTTGAACATATATATATATATATATATATATATATATATATATAGGTTGGCAAACTGCAATCGCCCAGGGAGGTACTACCATCCTGCCAAGTGAGTGTAAGAGTGTAATTGTTTTACATGATGGTAGGATTGCTGGTGTCTTTTTTCTGTCTCATAAACATGCAAGATTTCAGGTACATCTTGATACTTCTACTTACACTTAGGTCACACTACACATTCATGTACAAGCATATATATATACACACCCCTCTGGGTTTTCTTCTATTTTCTTACTAGTTCTTGTTCTTATTTCCTCTTATCTCCATGGGGAAGTGGAACAGAATTCTTCCTCCGTAAGCCATGCGTGTCGTAAGAGGCGCCTAAAATGCCTGGAGCAAGGGGCTAGTAACCCCTTCTCCTGAATAAATTACTAAATGTAAAAGGAGAAACTTTCGTTTTTCCTTTTGGGCCACCCTGCCTCGGTGGGAAACGGCTGACGTGTTGAAAGAAAGATATATATATATATATATATATATATATATATATATATATATATATATATATATATATATATATATATATATATATATATATATATATATATATATAAATTTTAAACTTACTCTTCGGCTGTTTCCCACCGAGGCAGGGTGATCCAAAAAGAAAGAAAAATCTAAAAAGAATGAAAAAACTTTCATCATCATTCAATACTTTCACTATCACTCAAACATAATTTCACTGTCTTTGAAGAGCGCTCAGATACGACAGCTTAGACATCTCTCCAAACTGCCAATATCTCTAACCCCTTCTTTAAAGTGCAGGCATTGTACTTCCTATTTCCAGGACTCAAGTCCGGCTAACCGGTTTCCCTGAATCCCTTCACAAAACATTACCCTGTTCACACTCGAACTGCTCGTCAGGTCACAAAAACCTTTCTTCTTCATTCACTCATATCTAACACGCTCACGCACGCTTGCTGGAAGTCCAAGCCCCACGCCCACAAAACCTCCTTTACCCCTTCCCTCCAACCTTTTAGGGGCTAACCCTTACCCCGCCTTCTTCTCCTACAGATTTATACGCTCTCCAAGTCATTCAACTTTTTTCCATTCTTTCTAAATGACCAAACCACCTCAACAACCCCTCTTCAGCCCTCTGACAAATACTTTTAGTAACTCCACACCTCCTCCTAATTTCCACACTCCGAATTCTCTGCATAATATTTACACTACACATTGCCTTAGACACGACATCTCCACTGCCTCCAGCCTCCTTGCTGCAGCATTTACAACCCAAGCTTCACACCCATATAAGAGTGTTGTTACCACTATACTCTCGTACATTCCTTCTTTGCCTCCATGGATAATGTTCTTTGTCTCCACAGATACCTCAATGCACCACTCACCTTTTTTCCTTCATCAATTCTATGGTTTACCTCATCCTTCATAAACCCATCTGCTGACAAGTCAACTCCCAAATATCTGAAAACATTCACTTCTTCCATACTCTCTCCCTCCAATGTGATATCCAATTTTTCTTTATCTAAATCGTTTGATACCCTCATCACCTTACTCTTATCTATGTTCACTTTCAACTTTCTACCTTTACACACCCTCCCAAACTCGCCCACTAAGCTTTTTCAACTTTTCTTTAGAATCCCCCAAAAGCACTGTATCATCAGCAAAAAAGGACTGTGTCAACTCCCATTTTATATTTGATTCCCCATAATTTAATCCCACCCCTCTCCCCAACACCCTAGCATTTAATTATTTTACAACCCCATCTATAAATATATTAAACAACCATGGTGACATTACACATCCCTGTCTAAGACCTACTTTTACCAGGAAGTAATCTCCCTCTCTCCTACACACCCTAACCTGAGCCTCACTATCCTCATTAAAAACTCTTTACAGCATTTAGTAACTTACTACCTATTCCATACACTTGCAACATCTGCCACATTGCTCCCCTATCCACTCTATCATATGTCTTTTCTAAATCCATAAATGCAATGAAAATTTCCCTACCTTTATCTAAATACTGTTCATATATATGCTTCAATGTAAACACCTGATCTACACATCCCCTACCTATTCTAAAGCCTCCTTGCTTATCTGCAATCCTACTCCCTGTCATACCTCTAATTCTTTCACTTATAACCCTACCATACACTTTATCTGGTATACTCAGTAAACTTATTCCCCTATTATTTTTACAATCTCTTTTGTCCCCCTTCTCTTTATATAAAGGAATTATACACACTCTCTGCCAACCCCTAGATACCTTCCCCTCTTTCATACATTTATTAAACAAAACTACCAACCACTCCAAAACTATATCCTCCCCTGCTTTTAACGTTTCTGTCATGATCCCGTCATTTCCAGCTACTTTACCCCTTTTTATTCTACGTAATGCCTCACGCACCTCCCCCACACTCACATCCTGCTCTTCTTCACTCCTAAAAGATGTTATACCTCCCTGAACAGTGCATGAAATAACCGCCTCTGTTTCTTCATCGACATTTAAAGGTTCCTCAAAATATTTCCACCATCTACCCAATACCTCCAGCTCCCCATCTACTAACTCCCCTACTCTTTTTTTAACTAACAAATCCATTTGTTCCCTACGCTTTTTTAACTTGTTTATCTACTCCAAAACCTTTCCTTATTCTCAGCAAAATTTCTTTACAGTGCCTCTGCCACTCTATCATCTGCTCTCCTTTTGCACTCTCTCACCACTTTCTTCACCTTTCTTTTACTCTCCATATACTTTGCCCTTCTTGTATCACTTCTGCTTTGTAAAAACCTCTCATAAGCTACTGTTTTCTCTTTTATCTCACCCTTTACCTCATCATTCCACCAATCACTCTTCTTTCCTCCTGCACCCACCCTCCTATAACCACAAACGTCTGCCCCACATTCTAACACTGCATATTTATTTTAAAACTATCCCATCCCTCTTCAACTCCCCACTACCCATACTTGCACTAGCCAACCTTTCTGCCAATAGGTGCTTATATCTCACCCTAACTTCCTCCTCCCTTAGTTTATAAACTTTCACCTCTCTCTTACTTAGTGTTGCCATATATATATATGGCTTAAATAGCAACGTTCATCTTAAGAACATAAGAACATAAGAAAGAAGGAACACTGCAGCAGGCCTACTGGCCCATGCGAGGCAGGTCCAAATCTCCAACTGCTTAAGCCCCGACCCAGCCAGGTCAGGTTACATTCACTTAAGGAGGGAACACTGCATCTGACCTAGCACAGGCTAGTCAGGACCAACTCACACCCAACCGCACCCACTCATATAATTGTCTAGTTGACCACCTGGTCAGCCGACCACCTGGTCAGGTCACTTCCACTTAAGGAATTAGTACAGCTACTGACCTGGTAATACAAGCTAGTCAGGTCCAAATTCACACCCATCCACACCCACCCATGTATTTATCTAACCTATTTTTAAAACTACACAACGTCTTAGCATCTATGACGGTA
>WNWK01002254.1:0-39657 GCA_009830355.1 Cherax destructor
CCAAGAGGAAACGTATGCTCTCAGTGTTAAGGGCATGTAAGTTCCCCGTTTCTAATAACATGTTTATTTTTCGCAAAACCGAGGGTCCACTGTATAATCTACCTTGTCCATAATTACTATCGCATTTGCTTTATCCTGTTTCATAAGGTGAGTCTAGGATCTTTCCTTCATTCATGGTATAACTTAAAAATCTTTGATGACAATTGTTGCTGCAGACCTCTGAGCTTTGCTCAGACCTCTGCAACAACAAATGTCATCAAAGATTTGTTAGTTATACCATGAATGAAGGAAAGATCCTAGACTTCACCTTACTGAACCATTCATAGCTTTAAGAAGAGGTATGATAAGGCTCATGGCGAAGGGAGAGAGACCCAGTAGCGGCCAGTGAAGAGGCGGGGTCAGGAGCTATGACTCGACCCTGCAACCACAACTAGGTGAGTACACACACACCTCATCTCAACCCAAGAGTATGTTTCGTTTTTCCCAGAATGTTTCGTTTTTCTTAGAATGTTTCGTTTTTCCCAGAATGTTTCGTTTTTCCCAGAATGTTTCGTTTTCCCAAAATGTTTCGTTTTTCCCAAAATGTTTCGTTTTTCCCAAAATGTTTCGTTTATAAAGCAAATGCGATACTAATTATGGACAAGGTAGATTATAGTGGAAAAATAAACATGTTATTAGAAGATGGGGGAACTTACGTGCCCATTAAGCAGCAACTTGAACTAATAAAGAAGAAGGCTGAGTCTGAAGTCTTCTCAGCCATCAACTTTTTCACTGAAAGAGCTTTACATCATCTCTCACTCAGAACATAAGTTATTCTGAGTCACAACCATCGATCACAACAGTTTACACCTCATCTCTCCACCATGAAAAGGAAAGTAAAATTACTGTTAATTACGTACAGTGCTATAAAGTTACTATACAGTACAGTACTGTACTGTAGTAGTAGAGGTTACAATACCCATATTCTTAGTCTGGATGTTTTCCTGTATCACTGGATCAAGCCTGCTGATTCAGGACTTTGTTACGATCATTAAAATTAATTTCACAATTCATAAGTTTCAGATAATCAACAATATTGTACACCCCCTCCTCAATATTAGTCCATTAATTAGAGGGTTCACTCTACTTGCCAATGCCACCACAACACTCACCTTCCCAGTGACAACACCATAACTCACCTCCCAAGCTTTACTACAACAACAGGTGAAAACTCCACCATAACACCTCCCAGTACTAAACACATTACCAATGTTCATAACTTGTCAACTCCACCACAACATTTGTCTCTCAAACATTAAGCATGTTAAGACTGTTTAATGCCCACTTGCTATATCCACCACAACACATACCTTCTCAGTGTTAACTGCGTTCCCAGCGTCTGCAACTTACTTGCCAACTCCACCATGACACCTATATCACTTAGTGTGCCAACTTCACCAGTTTCCATCACTCTAATTTTACACCTTTCCTCATGCTATTAACCTTAACATCTCTCCCTGTACCTTCTGAATCCCAGTTAATTAATGATGAGCCATGCAGAAGTATAACATATTCATAAAAAATATCATAATAAACTTTTAGCTGGTAATTTCTTTATTACACAGTATTAAGTGTAATAAAGTTTCCAGTATAGTAAACATAACTGCAATTCACAACTATAATGGTAAAAAAATTGGATGGAGAGTATACTACATTAAACTTCTAACAGCTAAATGTTTTTCAATAGCTGCTAAATGAAGAGGTATTCCCTTTCCTTCAATAGCCACAGGCCACTAACACTGCTTGAGCTGTAGCCTAATACCCTGAAGAGGTCCAGGCACTGCAGCTCAACAACTTCAAGATGCCTAACTGTTGTAACCCAATAACTTAAAGATCCCCTAGCAATGCAGTACAATACCCTCAAGAGGCCAAAGAGGTTTAGCCCAATACCCTAAAGAGGCCCAGGAGCTGCAGCTCATCACTCAAGAGGCACAGAAACTGTAGCTCAAAACCCTAGCTCAAAAACTGTAGCTCAAAAGGTTCAAGAGTTGTAGCTCAACACCCTCATGAGTACCACAGCTGTAGCACACCGTAAAAGGCCCAGGTGTAGTTCAACACCCAAGAGGCCCAAGGTACTGGAGCTCAACCCTCTGAAACAAAGGTAAATTTTAAAGTCATGTGTCACAATATGTAACCGAGTACAGATATGTACAGAACATCTTTAGTGGGAAGCAAAACTTTTAGAACTGCAATGCTACAGAGAGAGGAAAATATGATGTACAGCTAAAGTTGACTGCTGTACTGTATTGTATACTGTAAGAGCATCATGAAAATATGTCCAACATACAGAATGCTTATAATAATTGTGTGTTAATTGCAGCCACTGTCTAAATGTAAAAAGGTCTACGATTATATAAATAATCAGCATGCAAGAAATAAAATAGATGCACTAAGGTAATAATTGAGACCTGTTTCTATCTGAAAAATAGGGACTTGCCTGCTGAATGCCACCAAGGTGTATGAATTATTCCAACATTGGTAGAGTCAGAAGGGAAGAGGGGAGAGTTGTTATGTACATTAGGGAAAATTTAAACGGTTCCATCAGAAATGATATACATAAAGGCAGAAAGGACAGACATGGAACCTGTTTAGTTGCTGTTTCTCGATGTGCATGAAAAGCTAATTGTAGGCGTGATCTAAAAGACCTCCAAACCTAGATAAGTGACCCCAGTAAACGTTTATGTGAAGAAATTGCATAAATTGCTAAAGCATCTGATTTTAAAATATAGTTTAAATGGAAGATTTTAACATTAGCCAAACTGATTGGAGAAATTTGAAAGGCAATATACTGAGTCTAGCAAATTTCTAGAAATAAGCCAGGACTGCCTTTTAAAACAAGCTGTGTCAGAACCAACCAGAGATAATAACCTGCTTGACTTGGTTCTGGCAAACAAGAAATTTTTGATAAATGATCTTGAAAAGCTTGGAAAAAGTCATCACAAATCACTTAGTTTAATAATGACAAAGTATCCAATTTTTGTGATTTAAACTGGGGTAACTTGACTAGGGATTATCATTAAGAAGGCCAGAAAGAAGGTGGTGATAGAAATAAATATCACTATTTCAAGTGTTGTAAAAACTGGCCAAGTTGCATATATTCCAAACAAAGAAATTAATCAAATCAAATATAAATGACCCTAAATGGATGAACAATATACAGTGGTACCTCGGTTTACGATTTTAATCCGTCAGAGAGGGCATATTTTAAGGCGAAACAATCGTAAAACGAATCAATTTTCCCCATAAGAAATAATGGAAATAAATTTAATCCGTCCAAGACTTCCAAAAGTAGTTAAATAAAATATTTTTTAGAACTTTTGGACATTAAATAATACAGAATTGAATAAAGAATACATAAATACATGCAAATATTGTACAATAACATGTCACTTACATTTATTGAAGAGTTGTTGATGTGTGGAGGACGGGAGGAGGGAGAAGGTGGAGTAGTATGCTAGTGTTTGGGAAAGGGAATCCCTTCCATTAACACTGCAGGTGGTAAGTTCTTTTCTGGGGTTACTTCCCTTTTCTTTGAATGCCACTAGGACCAGCTTGAGAGTCACTAGACCTCTTTCTAACAACAAATTTGTCCAGGGAGCTCTGTGTCTGGCGATTCTTTAACACATCCCTGAAATGACACACCACTGTGTCATTGTACAGGTTGCCAGCACGGCCTGCAACAGCATGGTTAGGGTGATATTCATCCATAAATGCTTGCACTCTTGCTCCACATTCCACAAATGTCCTTAATCCTTGAAGAAGGCACATTCTTCCATTTTTGTTCCACCTCCACCTCCTCCTCTGAACCATTGTCCTGACCTCTGCTCTCTTGTTCCAGTTGCTGTTGAAGCTCTTGCAGATCTTCAGTGGTTAGCTCTTCCTTGTGCTCCTCCACCAACTGTTCCACATCCTCACCACTCACCTCTAACCCCAAAGACTTGCCCAATTCCACAATTTCTTCCAAAACAGGCTCAGGCTCAGGCTCAGGGTTCTGAATCTCAGCCCCAAAACCTTCAAAATCCCTCTCTAGGACACAGTCTGGCCACAATTTTCTCAGGCAGAGTTCAAAGTCCTGGTAGTCACTCCTCCCAAGCCTTACCTATAAGGTGTACACAATGCAGCATATGGAAATGTTTTTTCCAAAATTCTCTTAGGTTATGTTCATGTTAGGGTCACATCAAAGCACTTTTGAAACATTGCTTTGGTATAGAGTTTTTAAAGTTGGAAATGACCTGCTGGTCCATGGGCTGGAGGAGAGGAGTGGTATTAGGGGGCAAGAACTTCACTTTGATGAATTTAAACTCCTCCACAATTTTCTCTACCAAGTTTGGAGGATGACAAGGAGCATTGTCCATTATCAGGAGGCACTTAAGTGGCAAATTATTGTCCAATAGATATTTCTTCACACTGGGGCCAAACACTTCATTGAACCAATCTAAGAAAATGTCCTTTGTGACCCAAGCCTTTTTGTTAGACTTCCACATCACACACAAGTTAGACTTGCTGACACCGCATCTGCCAAACACTCGGGATTTTCAAAAAGATACACCAGTAAAGGCTTCACTTTGCAATCACCACTGGCATTGGCACAAAGCATCAAAGTTAGCCTGTCTTTCATAGGCTTATGTCCTGGCTGTGCCTTTTCCTCCTGAGTAATGTAGGTCCTGTTGGGCATTTTCTTCCAAAACAGGCCTGTTTCATCACAATTAAACACTTGTTGGGGAGGAATTGTTCAGCCTCTAGGTACTCCTGGAATTCAGGAACATATTTTTCAGCCGCACTTTTGTCACAACTGGCTCCCTCACCATGCCTCACAACACTATGTATGCCACTTGATTCTTAAATTTGTAAAACCAGCCTCTGCTGGCTTTAAATTTGCTCACTTCAGCACTCGTTGCAGGCATTTTCTTAAGGAGATCATCATGCAACTGCCTTGCTTTTCACATATTATTCCCTCCGAAACAGTATCTCCTGCTAACTGTTTCTCGTTGATCCACACCAACAACAACCTTTCCACATTTTCCAGCACTTGTGGTCTCTGTTTTGTGATCACAGATGCACCTTTTGCAACAACAGCTTCCTTGATTTTACTTGAATATTTCTTATCCACAATGGTAGCGATGGTAGAATAGGGTTTACCATACAGCCTGGCTAGCTCACTGATACGCACTCCACTTTCATATTTTTCTATTATCTCCTTCTTCACTTCTATCGTACATATATTTCTGTTCCTCTTTGCCACAGGCTTAGCACTAGGATCTTTCCTTGGACCCATGGTAGCTTATTTAGCAGTTGCAAGCACTAAAAACAGCAGTGGAATAATGACAATATACTGGTATGAATGCGTGGGTGTGGGTGGGTGGTCGCTCTCGCTTGTAAACAATAGCACTGACGCTCCCTGGAGTGCGCGCTCAGCTGGGCGCCAAGCGGACAGGTCCGGTACGAATGTCGGTAAACGAAGCAAACATCGTAAGCCACAAACAAATTTCTTACGTTATAAATATCGGTTACCGAAAATAACGTAAGATGATAACATCGTAAGCCGGGGTTCCACTGTATTTAAACAAATCAAAACCAAAGGTCATCTTACTGACCAATATACCAGGTATTCAATTAGAGAGAAAAGTCAGAAAAAAGTAATAAGGGAAGCCAAAAGAAAATATGAAATTTAAGTTATGATGGAATCAAATATCAAACCAAGGGATTTCTTACAGATATATACCTGGAGTATACCTGGAGAGAGTTCCGGGGGTCAATGCCCCCGTGGCCCAATCTGGGACCAGGACTCATGGTGAATCAGGGCCTGATCAACCAGGCTGTTACTGCTGGCCGAACGCAATCCAACATACGAACCACAGCCCGGCTGGTCAGGTATCAATTTTAGGTGCCTGTCCAGTGCCTGCTGGAAGACAGCCAGAGGTCTATTGGTAATCCCTCTTATGTATGCTGGGAGGCAGTTGAACAGTCTTGGGCCCCTGACACTTATTGTGTTGTCTCTTAACGTGCTAGTGGCACCCCTGCTTTTCATTGGGGGATGTTGCATCGTCTGCTGAGTCTTTTGCTTTCGTAGCGAGTGATTTTCGTCTGCAAAATTTGGTACTAAACCTTCTAGGATTTTCCAAGTGTATATAATCATGTATCTCTCCCGCCTGCATTCTAGGGAGTACAGGTTTAGGGACTTCAAGCGTTCCCAGTAATTGATGTGTTTTATCGCAGTTATGCGTGCCGTGAAGGTTCTCTGTACATTTTCTAGGTCAGCAATTTCACATGCCTTGAAAGGTGATGTTAGTGTGCAGCAATATTCCAGCCTAGATAGAACAAGCAACCTGAAGAGTGTCATCATGGGCTTGGCATCTCTGGTTTTGAAGGTTCTCATTATCAATCCTGTCATTTTTCTAGCAGGCATAAAATTAGGGAGAAGATAAGCCCATTTAAATGTAACTCAGGTCAGCTTGCAGTTTGTGACAGAAATGTGCACCATTTTTAATACTTTTTCCTCAATATTTTTTACACAAGAGGATATAAACAAAATCACAGAAATTAATTGTTATACTGATCAGGATGAGAATAAATTATGGAAGATCAAAGTCACTAGTGATATGGTCTTCAGACAATATGTTAGACTGAAACCAAACAAGTCAACCAGCCTGGCAAGCTGTTTTCCAGGGTTCTAAAAGAATGTACAGAGAAATTTAGGAAAACTTTAGCTAGTCTCTTCAACAGATCACTTAAAACAGGTTTTGTACCAGATAAATGGAAAATGGCAACGCGATACCCATTTATAAGGCGGGAAATAGGTTCCTGGATTCAAATTACAATCAGCCTAACCTCAACATAGATAAGGAAACAAATGTCAATGAGTTTGCTGATGACACTAAAATACGCAGATCATTTTAAATGAGGGCATTAGAAAGCTACAGGATGACTTGGGTAAGTTGATGTTGTGGTCAGAGAAGTGGAGGATGCAGTTCAGTGTGAACAAATGTAAGTTCTAATACTACTAGAAAAATAAAACAACTATGGTGTGTACCAACTAAATAATGTCGATCTTGGTCAAACTAAATGAAAAAAAAAAAGCCAAAAGAGCACTGCACAAGTGTCTGTAAATAAAGTTATTAAGATTCTTGGCTTCATATCAAGAAGCATTAATAATATAAGTCATAAGTTTATACTTCAACTTTATACATCTTTGGTAAGGCCTCATTGAGAGTACACTGCTCAGTTCTAGTCTATATTTCACAACAGACATAAATGCAACAAAAATATACAGAGAAGGATGATGAAGTTGATCTCATGTACCAGAAACATTTAATACAAAGAAAGGCTGAAAGTACTGGATTTGCAGTCTCTGGAAAAATGTAGAATTGTGGGTGATATTATTGAAGTTTACAAATGGAAATTATTATTATTATTATTATTATTATTATTATTATTATTATTATTAATTAAGCATTAAACTCATAAGGATCATACAGTACTGAAATGCAAATGGAAAACATGAATAAATAAAGACTATAACTAACTTGCTGAAAGTATCTAACCAAGACAGGACTCACAACAATAGATTTCAATTGAACATTTTAGATTTAGAAAGGAAGTAGAGAATCACTTCTTTGTCAACAAAGCTGTAGATGATATGTGGAACAAACTCCCAAGTAGCCCTATTGGGGCAAGAACTCTGGGTAGCTTTAAGTATAGGTTGGATGGGTATATGAGTGGGTGTGGTAGGGTGTGAGCTAAACCTGCCTAACATGGGCAAATCGGCTTTACTGCACTGTTCCTTCATTCCTATGTTCTAAAACCATATTTAGTTAACCTGGAGTTAGTTTTAGTTTTAATATCTTTATTATGTACCCCATACCCATCCTGTGGGCGTTAGTCAAAGGATTACAGAGGTACATAATGGGTCCAGGGACTGGGCCCCAAAGTTTTGATAGCTGAACAGGTTACA
The DNA here is from genome assembly GCA_009830355.1 of Cherax destructor. Classification (NCBI taxonomy): domain Eukaryota; kingdom Metazoa; phylum Arthropoda; class Malacostraca; order Decapoda; family Parastacidae; genus Cherax; species Cherax destructor. Next base: position 7,991 of record WNWK01002254.1, read on the forward strand.
AAGGTTATAAACTGTATGTTAACTTGGATAAAGCTTATCTTTTAGTTCTGTACCTTAATTCAATAACTGATTTGGATTCTGTTACATACTACATCTATTTGTCATAAAATTTATACTTTTTTCATCATGAAGCATCAGTGTTCAAGAGACAGAAAGAAAAGATTGTTGGTCTTTTCTGCTTACAAATCTTAAAAATTTATAACTTCTACACACCTTCAGATTGGGCTGTGTAAATTGTGAAGGTTTAGCACTTCACATAAGGTATACAGAGTATGATTTTAATTTGGTGTGAAGAGTAATTGTTTTGCACTCCCTTCTTAAAAATGCAGATACAGTGGTACCCCGAGTTTTGGCCATAATTCGTTCTAGAAGGCTGTTCGAGTGCCATTACCGAACAAATTTGTTCCCATAAGGAATAATATAAATTAAATTAGTCCGTTTCAGACCCCCAAAAATACACTTACAAAAGCACTTACAATAATACACTTACATAATTTTTCAAGTTGGGAGCTGTACGAAACTCGAGGTACCATTGTACAGTGGTCCCTCGGTTTTCGTGCATCTCCAAACTCGAACATTTATGTAAGTGTATTTTCGTAAGTGCTGTTGCAAGTGTATTTTTGGGGGTCTGAAATAGACTAACCTACGTGACATTATTTCTTAAGGCAGTAAATTCGTTCGGTAATGGCACTTGAGCAGCATTCTGGAACGAATTTTCGGCGAAAACCGAGGGTCCACTGTATTTGCATATACAGTGGAGCCCCGAGTTACTAACACCCCGGAAATCGTACAATTATGTAAGTATAATATTGTAAGTGCTTTTGTAAATGTATTTTTGTGGGTCTGAAATGGACTAACCTACTTGACATTATTTCTTAAGGGAGTAAATTCGTTCGGTAATGGCACTTGAGCAGGCTTCTGGAATGAATTTTGTTCGTTACTCGGGGGTCCACCGTAGTATGTAGTACTATATGCAGATACGTATCTGCATGATATAAGAGCAACCTAACTTTGAGAAACATGGTTACCTGGAGTATACCTGGAGAGGGTTTCAGGGATCAATGCCCCTGCGGCCCTGTCTATGACCAGGCCTCTTGGTGGATCAGAGCCTGATCAACCAGGCTATTACTGTTAGCCGAACATGGTCAGCGGCAGCCCAAAGGGGAAGCTTGGGGACTAAAACTACCTAAAAAATCCCTTGGCCCTCCAAATAAAAATAGTAATAATAGCTGCTTCAAAACAAGTCTTCCACACCCCCTTTCAACCAAACAGCCACCCCTAAGTTCACCAGTATAGAAATTTTGATGATGACTCTGGCTGCAGAGAAAATTAACAATGCATGCACTGTCTCCCTATATAAAAAAAAAAAAAAAATATGTGTAAAATATTGAAGGCTCAAACCTCCTTGAGGGGCTTGGCCTACTGACCTCCCAGATGGAGTAAAGTGTAACCACTCAGTCACAGGGAAAGGGGGGGGGTGTTACTGCCCTCCTATAAAAGTACATAAACATGTTGAGTTAAGGTGGTTAGGTCAAGTGGTGATAGAAAGACTCAAGACACCAGAAGAACCTTTATTTATAGAGGTACATGAGGACAGACTGAGGACACTGAATCTGCACTCTCTGGAAATGCGCAGAATTAGAAGAAATATGATTGAAACCTACAATACAAATGGAAGACAGAAATAAATAGAGGGGGATATAATTAACATGCTGAAAATACCTAACCAAGACAGGACTCGCAGCAATGGGTTCAAGATGGAAAAAATGTTGATTTAAAAAGGATACAGGAAAGCACTGGTTTGAGTTGGACAAACTCCTGAGTAGTGTCACTGAAGTGAGAACCTTGAATAGCTTTAAAAATACTGTAGGTTGGACAAGTACATGAATGGGTAGGAGTGAGTTGGACCTGTGTAGCATGGGACAGTATGACTGCTGCAATGCTTCTTTCTCTTCTCTTATGTTTTTAATTCACTCACATATAGTGAACTTTCTCATTTCATTTAAGAATTTAAGAATGAAATGGTAAGTACCTTTAAAAATATGTATTCTTTAATTTTCTTGAAAAACATTTTTATCACTATACACTTGTCAGCTGCTGACACATTTTCACTGTCAAAATTACAAAACAGTACACATGGCTAAGTCAAGTTATTACATTATTCATGAGGAAGGACTATCTGGAGAAGGTTTCGGGGGTCAACGCCCCCGCGGCTCAGTCTGAGACCAGGCCTCATGGTGGATCGGGTCTGATCAACCAGTCTGTTACTGCTGGCCGCAAGCAGACTGATGTACAAACCACAGCCTGGTTGGTCAGGTACTGACTTTAGGTGCCTGTCCAGTGCCTTCTTGAAGATAGCCAGGAGTCTATTGGTAATCCCCCTTATGTATGCTGGGAGGCAGTTGAACAGTCTTGGGCCCCAGACACTTATTGTGTTGTTTCTCAATGTACTCATGGCGCTCCTGCTTTTCATTGGGGGAATGCTGCATCTCCTGCCGAGTCTTTTGCTTTCATAGGTAAATACAGTATCTAATGCTTTATCTCTCTCTCTCTTAATCTCTTACGATCTTTGTCTAAGTTGAGCAATAATTCATTCCTTTAAATGTCTAATATTAAGTGGACTTTGCAATGGACATTATTTTATATTGTGCAAATTTTAAGAAACGTAACTCAACATAAAATAACCCAACGTAAAAAAATACTGTTCTTAAATATTGTGCAATGGTGGTGTACCTTGTATTCACATTGTAGCATGCATAAGTGTTACAACACAAAAAATTAAATTTAAATTTCTTAAAATGATAAGAACTTTCTCCTCTATCAGCAAATGTGGAAATGGCATGTCTTTGTTTATGTTCACTGTGATTAGCCAGGTCCCCAATGGAAATAAGTCACTTTGACTTATTTGGGATATTTTAGGTAATTTACACTATGTATGATCATTGTAATTGTGTGTACCTGTACCTAAATAAACTTATTTATGTCACATGACTCGAAACTAACTGTTGATTAGTCCTGAGGTGCTACACTCTAGCCAAAATACATATAATTTTTGTTAATACAGGATCTAAAAAATAATTTGCACAAATAAAAATTTTTTTGCAAAGGTTAATTATTTACTTGCATTTTAAAAAATAAATAACATCTGAGTTCTCCCTGGCAAGGGTCTTGTCTGGAGTTTACCTGGAGTTTACCTGGAGTTTACCTGGAGAGAGTTCCGGGGTCAACGCCCCCGCGGCCCAGTCTATGACCAAAGCCTCATGGTGGATCAGGGCCTGATCAACCAGGCTGTTACTGTTGGCCCCACACAGTCCAACGTACGAACCACAGCCTGGCTGGTCAGGTACCGACTTTAGGTGCCTGTCTATTGGTAATCATCCTTATGTATGCTGGGAGGCAGTTGAACAGTCTTGGGCCCCTGACACTTATTGTGTTGTCTCTCAACGTGCTAGTGGCACCCCTGCTTTTCATTGGGGGATGTTGCATCGTCTGCCGAGTCTTTTGCTTTAGTAGGGAGTGACTCTCATGTGCAAGTTTGGTACTAATCCCTCTAGGATTTTCCAAGTGTGTATAATAATGTATCTCTCCCGCCTGCGTTCTGGAGAGTACAGGTTTAGGAACTTCAAGCGTTCACAGTAATTGAGGTGGTTTATCGCAGTTATGCATGCCATGAAGGTTCTCTGCACATTTTCTAGGTCAGCAATTTCACCTGCCTTGAAAGGTGCAGTTAGTGTGCAGCAATATTCTAGCCTAGATAGAACAAGCGACCTGAAAAGTGTCACATGGCTTGGCATCCCTGGTTTTGAAGGTTCTCATTATCCATCCTGTCATTTTTCTAGCAGATGCGATTGCTACAGTGTTATGGTCCTTAAAGGTGAGATCCTCTGACATGATCACTCCCAGGTCTTTGACATTAGTTTTTCACTCTATTGTGTGGTTGGAATTTGTTTTATACTCCGATGAAATTTTAATTTCCTCACGTTTTCCATATCAGAGTAATTGAAATTTCTCATCATTGAACTTCATATTGTTTTCTGCAGTCCATTTAAAGATTTCGTTGATGTCTGCTTGGAGTCTTGCAATGTCTTCTATGGTGGACACTGTCATGCAGATTTGGGTGTCATCTGCAAAGGAAGACACAGCACTGTATACCTGGAGTATACCTGGAGAGAGTTCCAGGGGTCAAAGCTCTAGTGGCCTTGTCTGTGACCAGGCCTCAAGTTGGATCAGAGCCTGATCAACCAGGCTGTTACTGCTGGCCGCAGCGCAGTCCAACGTACAAACCACAGCTTGGCTGGTCAGGTACCGACTTTAGGTGCCTGTCCAGTGCCTTCTTGAAGACAGCCAGGGGTTTGTTGGTAATCCCCCTGATGTATGCTGGGAGGCAGTTGAACAGTCTTGGGCCCCTGACACTTATTGTGTTGTCTCTCAACGTGCTAGTGGCACCCCTGCTTTTCATTGGGGGGATGTTACATCGCCTGCCGAGTCTTTTGCTTTCGTAGGGAGTGACTCTCGTGTGAAAGTTTGGTACTAATCCCTCAAGAATTTTCCATGTGTATAGTATAATAATGTATCTCTCCCGCCTGCGTTCTAGGGAATAGAGGTTTAGGAACTTTAAGCGTTCTCAGTAATTGAGGTGATTTATCGCAGTTATGCATGCCGTGAAGGTTCTCTGCACATTTTCTAGGTCAGCAATTTCACCTGCCTTGAAAGGTGCAGTTAGTGTGCAGCAATATTCCAGCCTAGATAGAACAAGCGACCTGAAAAGTGTCAACATGGGCTTGGCATCCCTGGTTTTGAAGGTTCTCATCATCCATCCTGTCATTTTTCTAGCAGATGCAATTGCTACGGTGTTATGGTCATTGAAGGTGAGATCCTCTGACATAATCCCTCCCAGGTCTTTGACATTAGTTTTTCGCTCTATTGTGTGGTTGGAATTTGTTTTGTACTCCAATGAGAAATTAATTTCTTCACGTTTTCTGTATCTGAGTAATTGAAATTTCTCATCATTGAACTTCATTGTTTTCTGCAGCCCATTTAAAGATTTGGTTTATGTCTGCTTGGAGTCTTGCAGTGTCTTCAATGGTGGACACTGTCATGCAGATTCGGGTGTCATCTGCAAAGGAAGACACGGCAATGTGGCTTATATCCCTGTCTATGTCCGATATGAGGATGAGGAACAAGATGGGAGTGAGTACTGTGCCTTGTGGAACAGAGCTTTTCACCGTAGCCGCCTCAGACTTTACTCTGTTGACTACTACTCTTTGTGTTCTATTTGTTAGGAAATTATAGATCCATCTACCAACTTTTCCAGTTATTCCTTTATCACACATTTTGTGTGCTATTACACAATGGTCACACTTGTCAAAGGCTTTTGCAAAGTCTGTGTATATAACATCTGCATTCTCTTTGTCTTCTAGAGCATTCAGGACCTTGTCATAGTGGTCCAGTAGTTGAGACAGACAGGAGCGACCTGCTCTAAACCCATGCTGCCCTGGGTTGTGTAATTGATGGGTATCTAGATGAGTGGCGATCTTGCTTCTTAGAACCCTTTCAAAGATTTTTATGATATGGGACGTTAGCGCTATTGGTCTGTAGTTCTTTGCTATTGCTTTACTGCCCCCTTTGTGGAGTGGGTCTATGTCTGTTGTTTTTAGTAACTGCATGACGACCCCAGTGTCCATGCTCCCTCTCCATAGGATGTTAAAAGCACGTGATAGGGGCTTCTTGCAGTTCTTGATGAACACGGAGTTCCATGAGTCTGGGCCTGGAGCGGAGTGCATGGGCATGTCATTTATTGCCTTTTCGAAGTCCTTTGGCATCAGGGTAATGTCAGATAGGCATGCATCTGCCAAGTTCTGTGGCACTCATAAAAAATTCATTTAGGTCTTCGACTTTCAGTCTGGTTAGCGGCTCGCTAAAAACCGAGTCATACTGGGACTTTAGTAACCCTGTGGCTTATATCCCTGTCTATGTCCGATATGAGGATGAGGAACAAGATGGGAGCGAGTACTGTGCCTTGTGGAACAGAGCTTTTCACCATAGCCGCCTCAGACTTTACTCTGTTGACTACTACTCTTTGTGTTCTATTTGTTAGGAAATTATAGATCCATCTACCAACTTTTCCGGTTATTCCTTTATCACGCATTTTGTGTGCTATTACACCATGGTCACACTTGTCAAAGGCTTTTGCAAAGTCTGTGTATATAACATCTGCATTCTGTTTGTCTTCTAGAGCATCCAGGACCTTGTCGTAGTGATCCAGTAGATGGGATAGACAGGAGCGACCTGTCTACCTGGAGTCTACCTGGAGAGAATTCCAGGGGTCAACGCCCCCGCAGCCCGGTCTGTGACCAGGCCTCCTGTTGGACCAGAGCCTGATCAACCAGGCTGTTACTGCTGGACGCACGCAGTCCAACGTACGAACCACAGCTTGGCTGGTCAGGTACCGACTTTAGGTGCCTGTCCAGTGCCTGCTTGAAGACAGCCAGGGGTTTGTTGGTAATCCCCCTGATGTATGCTGGGAGGCAGTTGAACAATCTTGGGCCCCTGACACTTATTGTGTTGTCCCTCAACATGCTAGTGGCACCCCTGCTCTTCATTGGGGGGATGTTACATCGCCTGCCGAGTCTTTTGCTTTCGTAGGGAGTGATTTTTGTGTGCAAGTTTGGTACTAATCCCTCGAGAATTTTCCATGTGTATATAATAATGTATCTCTCCCGCCTGCGTTCTAGAGAGTACAGGTTTAGGAACTTCAAGCGTTCCCAGTAGTTGAGGTGGTTTATCGCACTTATGCGTGCATTGAAAGGTTCTCTGCACATTTTCAAGGTCAGCAATTTCACCCGCCTTGAAAGGTGCAGTTAGTGTGCAGCAATATTCCAGCCTAAATAGAACAAGCGATCTGTAAAGTGTCAACATGGGATTGGCATCCCTGGTTTTGAAGGTTCTCATTATCCATCCTGTCATTTTTCAAGCAGATGCAATTGCTACTTTGTTATGGTCCTTGAAGGTGAGATCCTCTGACATGATCACTCCAAGGTCTTTGACATTAGTTTTTCGCTCTATTGTGTGGTTGGAATTAGTTTTGTACTCCGATGAGATTTTAATTTCTTCACGTTTTCCGTATCTGAGCAATTGAAATTTCACATCATTGAACTTCATATTGTTTTCTGCAGCCCATTTAAAGATTTGGTTTATGTCTGCTTGGAGTCTTGCAGTGTCTTCAACGGTGGACACTGTCATACAGATTCGTGTGTCATCTGCAAAGGAAGACACAGCACTGTGGCTTATATCCCTGTCAATGTCTGATATGAGGATGAGGAATAGGATGGGAGCAAGTACTGTGCCTTGTGGAACAGAGCTTTTCACAGTAGCTGCCTCAGACTTTACTCTGTTGACTACTACTCTTTGTGTTCTACATGTATTAGCCAAGCACTAAACCCATAGGAGTCATACAGAACCTGGAAGGTAATCAAATGTGCTCCCATGTAGGGGAGGGTGGGTAGCAGTTGTAATTGTTAATGTAAGTTTGGTCAACCAGTGTGGGAACAGAAGGCACTGGAGTCGTCCAGCAACTTTAATTTTTATCGTTATTTATGACATGCTATTTTTGCATTTATAAGATTTATTATGTAGTACACTGTACCTACCATGTCGTGTCGAAGAACTGGTAAAAATATGTAACTGAGGCACGAAACTAATACACTAACTTATCATTACCAACTTCACGATTACCATTATCAAGAAGACTGTGAACTTCACTGTCGTGGCCAACATATGCGAGCCAAGTCAACCTTGTCAATCGGAAATGTTTCCAGTCAGTTAGAATTCACTTGAGTGTAAAGAGTGATAGATAAACAAACTAGCTGGTGTCACCTGTGGAGGGTGACTGCCAGCCACACACCACTAAGACAACAAATATCATTTACTTTCCTTCTCGGAGTACTTCACTAGGTTTTCAAGCTCACCGGGTAGATTACGAGGACAGGAGAGTGGCAGAATGTAGAGAGAAGGGATCATCAGCCAGTCATATTCAGTCACTGCCTTTTATGCCAAGCAGACGTAAATAAATCCAAGTGGTGTTCGTGTATTGCGTCATATCTAAATTTTCCTCCATTGCTTCGCACACTTTCCCCCAATTTTCCTTTTCCCTTTTCCCACCCCAGCTGACACCCACCCACAGAGACAGTTGTCTCCACCAGGAGGCTGGAATCAGATCATTTTGTGAGTGTGAGGTTGGTGAGAGGGATGGGTGGATGATGCCAGCCTCAGGTGATCCGGACGAGTGTATCGTCTGCTACCTTGGTGGTGCCATCTGTCCCCAAACTTTCCTCTAGACACCAGTCTTCACACTCGTCAGCATGTCTTCACCTGGGGACACCACACAGACACGTGCACTCGCTCGTGGGAGTACATCACAAACGAGCATTCACTCAGGGAGAAGCATATTATATTCCCAAACTCGTATGGGTACATGGCACATGCACTCGTTTTTTGATGCATGAGAACAAACACACAAGCACTCGTCCAGATACCACAAACATGCATGTGGGGGACATAATGAGCTCTGCATTAGGTCTATTGGTTCATGACAGGCAGGTTTAACTACACCCAACCACACCTCATATACCCTTTCAACCAATATTTAAACGTACCTAAAACTCTTCAAACTTGTTCCACTAGTCCATAACTTGTCAAACCAGTACACGTACTTCCCTAAACCCTTTCTAAATCTAAATGTCTAACTTAAAAAGTTTTATTTCTTATGAGCCATACAAAGAAGTTACAGTAAATATACACAGAAGTTTGAGTAGCTAGTTTATTGTTCTCCCACAGCTCATCCTGTGACACTCAGTAGATTCAAACTTATCTGATATTATCCTAACACCACATGACTGAAAAGGCGATGTGCATTCTGCCCCAGGCCCAGACTCGTGAAACTGTCACGTGATTTTAGCATTCTATGGAGAGGGAGCATGGACACAGGGGTCATCCCACAGCTGCTAAAAACAACAGACAGCACCACTCCACAAAGGGGGCAGTAAAGCAATAGCCAAGAACTACAGACCGATAGCGTTAACATCCCATATCATAAAAATCTTTGAAAGGTTTCTAAAAAACAAAATCGTCACTCATCTAGATACCCATCAGTTACACAACCCAGGGCAACATGGGTTTAGAGCATGTCGCTCCTGCCTGTCCCAACTACTGGACCACTATGACAAGGTCCTGGATGCTCTAGAAGACAAACAAAACGCAGATGTAGTATACACAAACTTTGCGAAAGCCATCGACAAATGTGACCATGGTCTAATAGCGCACAAAATGCGTAATAAAGGAATAACAGGAAAAGTTGGTAGACGGATCTATAATTTCCTAACAAAGAGTAGTAGTAAACTGAGTCAAATCTCAGGCAGCTACTGTGAAAAGCTCTGTTCCACAAGGCACAGTACTCGCCCCCATCCTGTTCCTCCTCATATCTGACATAGATAGGGATGTAAGCCACAGCACCGTGCCTTCCTTTGCAGATGACACCCGAATTTGCATGACAGTGTCCTCCATTGAAGACACTGCAAGACTTCAGGCGGACATCAACTAAATCTTTAATTGGTACGCAGAAAACAATATGAAGTTCAATGAAGAGAAATTTCAATTACTCCGATATGGAAAACGTGAGAAAATTAAAACTATATCCAAGTATAAAACAAATTCCAACCACACAATAGAGTGATAATGTAAGAGGATCTCACTTTCAAAGACCACAACATTGTATCTACCACATCTAGGCAAATGACAGGATGGATAATGAGAACTCTCAAAACTAGGGATACCAAGCCCTTGATGACACTATTCAGATCGCTTGTTCTATCGAGGCTGGAATATTGCTGCACACTAACAGCACCTTTCAAGGCAGGTCAAATTGCTGACCTAGAAAATGTACAGAGAACCTTCACGCCACACATAAATATGATAAAACCTAAATAACTGGGAATGGTTGAAGTTTCTCGACCTGAATTCCCTGGAATACAGGCAGGAGAGATACATGATTATATACACTTGGAAAATCCTAGAGGGATTAGTACCAAATTTGCACATGAAAATCACCAAACTTGCACACAAAAATCACTCCGTACGAAAGCAAAAGACTCGGCAGGCGATGTAACATTCCCCCAATGAAGAGCAGGGGTGCCACTAGCACGTTGAGGGACAACACAATAAGTGTGAGGGGCCCAAGATTGTTCAACTGCCTCCCAGCATACATCAGGGGGATTACCAACAAGCCCCTGGCTGTCTTCAAGCAGGCACTGGACAGGCACCTCAAGTCGGTACCTGATCAGCCGGGCTGTGGTTCGTACGTTGGACTGCGTGCGGCCAGCAGTAACAGCCTGGTTGATCAGGCTCTGGTCCAACAAGAGGCCTGGTCACAGACCGGGCCGCGGGGGCGTTGACCCCTGGAATTCTCTCCAGGTAGACTCCAGGTAGACTTACGAAAGCAAAAGACTCGGCAGACGATGCAACATCCCCCCAATGAAAACCAGTGAGGCCACTAGCACGATAAGAGACAAGACAGTAAGTGTCATGGGCCCAAGACTGTTCAACTGCCTCCCAGCATACATAAGGGGGATTACCAATAGACCCCTAGCTGTCTTCAAGAAGGCTCTGGACAGGCACCTAAAATCAGTACTTGACCAGCCGGGCTTTAGTTCGTACCTCGGTTTACGTGCGGCCAACAGTAACAGCCTGGTTGATCAGGCCCTGATCCACCATGAGACTTGGTCACAGACCGGGTCGCGGGTTCATTGAACCCAGAAACCCTTTCCAGGTATAGGGAACTTTTTTCACTTTCAGGTAGAGTTCCAGATTTTTTTAATGGAGTTTTTGAACAGGTTGAGTCAGTTAGTTTAATATCTTTATTATGCACCCCATACCCATCCTGTGGGCGGTAGTCAAAAGATTACAGAGGTACATAATGGGTCCAGAGACTGGGCCCTAAAGTTTTGATAGCTGAACAAGGTACAAAGGTAAGGAACTCACAAGTTTCAAATGTAATGAATCATGTAAGTAAATTTACTTACTTTTATACATGGTTGCAATCATAAACAAATTATAAAGCAATGAACAATTTACTAGTCTACACCCGATCACAACTGTAATGAGTTATTGGTGCAAATATTATTGTTGGGTCACACACACACATACACAAACACACATACACCCACACCCACGTATGTGTGGTAATGCTTTAATTACAGGGAGCAAAGTCAGGGTATTTTTCGTCATACAAAGGAAATATCAGAGATATTTGTTCCTTGGTTATAAATGGCATAGTATACCGAGTAACGGTGGAAAGCAACACTGGCACAGTTCTGAGACATATTGTAAGGGAAACGGTTCCTTTAATAAATGTCCTGAAGAGAACACAAGTGTCCTTTTCCATACACTTGTTCCTCGTATTGTGTCAAGATAAGATTTGTTCGGATTTTTAACACGGGGGGGGGGGGGGTTAGCCACAGAAGATAACCCAAGAAAGGCAGTGCGCAGCAGACATCTTCAGTTGAATTCTAAAGTGATTTCATATTGGAGACAGTGGAAGAGGTACAGAGGTAATTTTGAGATGTTAGGACCCTCAGACTTGATGGAAAGTTTTCAGTCTCTTAGTTTTGAATTAAAGTGGCCAGTCCCTTAGGCTGAGGGACTGGCCACCTTCATTCAAAATTAAGGGATTAAAAACCTATCAATGCCGAGGAACCAATAAATTACCATCTTACTTTGTCCACTGTCTCCAGTATTAAATCAGCTTTGTATGTGACTGAAGAAGCCTGCAGTCCAGGCGAAGCGTTTCAAATTCAATTTCAAATTCAAATTCTTTATTTCAAGTAATATACAAGGTGGGGTGTACTTATAATTATACATTTTATGAAGTAGATATTACAAGATGGCCAATAATATGCCTAGGTATGCCTAGGCTTTTCAGGCAGTCTTATGATAGGTCTTACTCAATAGCAACACAATGATTATACAGATAGTAAGGTTAGGTAAATTGTAGTGATTAACTAGGTTTACAAAATTGAGGTACTGGAATTTAAACATTTAAGAATTTAACAATTAGTTTAAGAAGTTAGCAATTAGCTTATATATTAATGATAAAGGTGATGTATTGGCATAATATAGTTTCTATATTGGAGTGTCTTAGGCAAACTTATGACTAGCTTAAGAATTATGAAGCAATAGTTGTATTAGAATTTTGGTTAGTACTGTGCAAATTAAGGGGAATCACAGATATCAATAAGTGTATTTTGCTGTGGATATATGCAAGATAAAGTAGTTTTCATGTGGTTAGCTACCGGTTGGGTGCGTAAGTGAGATAAGATGTTTTTTAACGGTGCTTTTGAAAATGGAGGTTGTGTCTGCAGTTCTAGAGTTTTCAGGCAGGGAGTTCCAGATTTTAGGCCCTTTTATGCGCATTGAATTTTTGTATAGATTTAGTCGGACACGGGAAATGTCAAAGAGATGTTTATGTCTGGTATTATGTCTATGGGTCCTGTCACAACTGTCAAGAAAGTGTTTTAGCTCAGGGTTAAAGTTGGAATTAATGGTTCTATAAATGTAGATAGCAGAGTAGTAAGTATGGATGTTCTGAACAGTGAGTAGGTTTAGGTCTTTGAAGAGTGTGGGGGGGGGGGGTGCTGCCTATCGTTGCATTGCGTGATAATTCTTACTGCGGCTTTTTGTTGGGTTATTATTGGCTTTAGGTGGGTAATTGCTGTTGATCCCCATGCACAAATGGCATATGTGAGGTAGGGATAGATGAGTGAGTAGTATAGTGTGAGTAGGGCTGATTGTGGTACATAATACCGTATCTTAGAGAGGATCCCCACAGTTTTGGACACTTTCTTTGTTATGTGTTGGATATGGGTGCTGAATTTCAGGCTGCTGTCAAGGTGAAGGCCCAGGAACTTGCCCTCGTTATGTTTAGCAATAGGTGTAGTGTTGATCTTAATGTTTAATTGTGGATCATTTGCTCTGTTGCCAAACATAATATAGAAGGTCTTATCAGTGTTGAGTGTAAGTTTATTGGCTGTCATCCATGTTGATATTTTTATTAATTCGTCGTTAACAATGGTATTAAGCGTGGCAAGGTTTGTATGGGAGATGACATAAGTTGTGTCGTCAGCAAAGAGTATTGGTTTCAGGTGTTGTGATACATTGGGAAGATCATTGATGTATAAGAGGAAGAGCAGGGGACCAAGGACACTCTGGTGTCTAGTGGTAGTGTCGTGGAGGATGTGTCTTTAATAGTGACATACTGATACCTATTAGTGAAGTAGGATTTGAAGTATGCTAGTGCATGACCTCTTATTCCATAGTGGTCAAGTTTGTGGAGTAGGATGCCGAGGTTTACTGTGTCAAAAGCTTTCGGCAAATAAAGATACCCAAGTGTCTTATTCGTTATCTTACTGGTCTCTTATACGTATCATAAAAATATGATGAGTCAGAGTAGCTACGCAATGCATTTTAATTGTTAAAAAGAAAGAAGAAATCAGTCTTTCTCAGCTGTGTAAGAGAAGTTTGAGTGGCTAGTTTACTCTGCTCCCACAGCTCATCCTGTGAGCGGTAATGAAAAAAAAAAAAAAAAGATTACAGAGGTCACAATGGGTCTTGTCAGACCCCACTGGGGCATTGTTACATTGCTGGGAAGGAATATTAGTCAACAGAAGAAAGTCACTATGACTCACGAAATCGTAATGACACGATTGCATAAGTCACTAATTATGCAATGTATTTCGGACAAACTAAGCACAAGGTTTACATACTACTCAGCTGTGTAAGTAAATTTATTTAGATACAGGTACACATAAGTACAATTACACAAATTATCATACATACCTGGAATATACCTGGAGACGGTTTCAGGGGTTAACGCCCCCGCGGCCCGGTCTGAGACTAGGCCTCGTGATGGATCAGGGTCTGATCAACTAGGCTGTTACTGCTGGCCGCGCGCAAACTGACGTACGGACCACAACCCGGCTGGTCAGGTACTGACTTTAGGTGCCTGTCCAGTGCCTTCTTGAAGACAGCCAGGGGTCTATTGGTAATTCCCCTTATGTATGCTGGGAAGCAGTTGAACAGTCTTGGGCCCCTGACACTTATTGTATTGTCTCTCAGTGTACTCGTGGCGTCTCTGCTTTTCATTGGGGGAATGTTGCATCTCCTGCCGAGTCTTTTGCTTTCATAGGGAATGATTTTCGTGTGCAAGTTTGGTACTAATCCCTCTAGGATTTTCCAAGTGTATATTATCATGTATATCTCTCGCCTGCATTCCAGGGAATACAAATCAAGGGACTTCAACCGTTCTAAATAATTTAGGTGCCTTATCGTACTCATGTGTGCCATGAAAGTTCTTTGTACACTCTCTAGGACAGCAATTTCGCCGACCTTGAAAGGGGCAGTTAGTGTACAGCAGTATTCCAGCCTAGATAGAACAAGCGATATGAAGAAAATCATCATGGGCGAGATCCTCTGACATTATCACTCTCAGGTTCTTCACATTATTTTCTCGCTCTATTGTATGGTTAGAAATTTTTAGAAGGCCGTGTATACCCTGATACAGTTTTAATTTCCTCAAGTTTTCCAAATCTGAGTAGTTGAAATTTCTCATCATTGAACTTCATATTGTTTTGAGTGGCCCATTTGAAGATTTGGTTGATGTCCGCTTGGAGTCTTGCGGTGTCTTCGATGGAGGTCACTGTCATGGCAATCCGGGTGTCATCCGCAAAGGAAGACACGGAGCTATGGATTACATATCCGTCTATGTCAGATATAAGGTTGAGGAATAGGATGGGAGGGAGTACTGTGCCTTGTGGAACAGAGCTTTTCACTGTAACCGCCTCAGACTTTACTCTGTTTACTACTACTCTTTGTGTTCTATTTGTTAGGAAGTTATAGATCCATCTACCGATTTTTCCTGTTATTCATTTATGACACATTTCATGCAAAACATCCACGGTGGCATTAAATGATAGCTCTAGGCCTTTCGTGTTGTAATCAACACATCATCAGGAGCTTGCAATGTTGCAAAAAGGAGGATGAAGTCCAGGCAAACACGCTCAGATGAACGTCTTTGCTTGGACTTCATCCTCGTTTTTCAGCAACATTGCAAGCTCATGACAGAGATATGTTGATTGCAACATGAAAGACCTAGAGCTATCATTCATTTCCTCCGTGGTTGTTTTGCATCTTGTATCGCTTCTTCGCGATTTTTGCATAATAGTAACATATATGTAAATTAACTAGCATAGCCAAAAAAGGTCAGTGACTTTGCCAATGGAGTGTTAGGCTGTTTTGAAAACATTGAACTTTGGCATACACACACCTTTAAAGTAGGTTTCATCTTAAATTGTTTATTACATAGCTTTATTTTGACCATACAAAATTAGTACCAGTAGTGGCACTTTCCTTTATCTGGAAACTTGATTGTTTTAAATTACGCGCTGGAATAGCTGCCAGAGCCATCTTGGCTGCCTCAGATTTTTTTAATCATCACTTATGGTTAAATAATTCCCAGTTAAATTGTATAAAAATATAGACACAATAACAAAATTAATAATGTTATTACTGGCATGTTTATTATTAACAGCAGTGACAACCTGGCAAGTCTTAAATGTATTATTTCTGCTAATCTGCCAACTAATGCATATTGCATCTTGTTACAAAATTGATTTTATTTTCCTGAACTAATAGTACTTTTAATTGAATTATAACTTATAATTTGCAACGCAAAATATTTTTTAATATATAATTTTATAAAAAGCTTTTGAGATGATGATATTATTGAAATTAGTGTTAGTAAAATGTTAGTGAGGATGATGGTGCAGGTTGGAGTAGCTCCCTGAGGTTCTCGTTGGCTGCTCCTTCGTCTGCTTCTCTGAGGTTTGTTATTTCGCGGGATTCTAATTGTTAAACCTCAGCATATGTTGTTGTGTGTGATTGATGGAAGCCAGGAGAATGTGTTTGAGGTGGTGGTGAGAGGTTTAGAGTCTTATACATTGAGAGAAAGCGGATAAATAAGATATGGGCCGGAAGCGGCCGGTGGGGGGCTATAAAATTATAGGCCTCGAATCAGCTGATTTGTATGCAATGTTGATCAGGCCTCCTGTAGAGCTGATAGAGGAAGACTAAGTAAGTGACTTAGTCTATTTTTATTATTCCTAATAGGTTAATTACTTTTTAAGAAGAGAGATATGATAATTATGTTCGAGGCAATTGTATATACAGTACATAAATTCATATTGATTTTGATTTACTCCTTATATGAAAAGATTAGTAAATAAAATTATTTTTATTACGTATTATTATAACCTAAGAAGTGCCAAATTGGGAAAAATCATATATACATGTATATTGATTTTGATTTGCTCCATATTTCACTATAGATATACAAAGATTATAACCTGGGATATAAGTGCTAAATTAGGAAAAAATTTCCATTGAAGTTTGTGTGTATTATTTAGACGTATGCAGTGTTAAAGCACAACACAAGCCAAATCTCAAGCATTTGTTTGGTAAGTCAAGATAAAAAAAATTCAAATTATTAACCTGGAGGGTTAATCACCCAGGATAACTCAGTCACTGCATCATTGGGTACTGTCTTGCTCCATTGGGGTCCTTTGAACTTGTGGCTTAGTATTGTGGGTGCTTGTGGCTCATTTGATAGCATCCTCAACTCACTGGGGGACTGGGGATTGTTCTCGGCACAGGTGAAACATGGGTGTTTCCTTACACCTACTGCCCCTGTTGACCTAGCAGTAGGTAGGCCCCAAGGTGAGTCAATTGTTGTGGATTGCATCCTAGGGGAGACAATTAAAGGACCCTAATAGAAATGAGTCCTGATAAGTGGATTTTATTGGGTTTTCCTGAATGGCTAACTCCAGGTAAAAAATTCCAAACAAAATCTTATTTTCCCCAGGATGTGACCCCACAACAGCCAGTTAACACCATTGTACCTACTTCTAGGTGAACAGGAGCAGCAGGTTTAAGGTAACATACCTGTTCACAAGCTATTTTCTTGCTATCACAAGATATGCCAGTGTCAAGTTCAGTTGGCAATAAGGCTGTCATTTCTCCCCCCCCCCTTCCTCTGCCCCTTCACTTGATTGGTGTGACCGTGGTAGCACCTTCGGCTCTTGGCAGAAGGACCAGGGTTTCATCTTGAGGCTGATGGGAGTGTTTTTCCGTATAATTTTTGCTCTGTTTATATAGCAGTAACTAAGTATGTACCTGGGTATTAGTTGACTGTTGAGGTGCATCCTGGTGAAGAGAACCAAAGAACCTCAATGGAAGTAAGTTGGATGGGAATTCTTTGGTTATCCTGGATTAATAGTCCAAATGAAATCTTGAAAGTAAATTTATTAATGTGAAATAAAATATGATTACAGTGATTGCATTTTGATCCTTTAAAGGGAGGTTCCTTGATGCCATTAAACCTTAATGCTTTCCATTCTTCCAGGTATAATGTGACCTCTACATGTTTGGTGTTCTCCCATGAATAATAATTTATTGCATTTGAGTAAATTGTATTTTAATATTCTAAGTTGAGCCCAGTATTATTGTAGACGGTGTTGCAGAATAATGCTTGAACCTTAAATAGCTCAACATGATTTGGTAGTTTATGCCAGTATTTTAAAGAGGGCAAAATGTGGCTACATTGAAGTTTTCAGTAGAAATTAGTTCTCATTGCATGTCAGGTGACATTTACTTAAGAGCTCCACTGATAACAATAAGGCTTTTAGTGAGTAAAGTGTCGCTTAAAAGATTGTTCAATTTCACAGATGGCATTGAACCCGATATACCGCCGGTCGCTGGCCCTAACCATCCAGCACGTCAGCCGTCACCAAACTGCAGCTGCATCTACCGTATCAAAAATTGGTAACCGTGAAGTTGTAGGCTTTGGCATGAATGGTACACCTTCGTATATCGACAGAGTTGATTTTCCCATGCCGGCCATCCGCTTCAAGGAGAACACTCCTGATATCCAAGTTAGTGAAGTAGATTAGATGTTATAGGGAAATTGTATTTTCAGTATTGTCTTGATTAAGGGAACATTCTGTATGGAAAATAGGTGAAATTTTCATTTTAAATAGCATTTCAAGAAAAATACCAAATGACCACCCTGAAAAATAATTAAGGAAGTTGGTATACAAAAGACACGTTAAAACCAAGCTTTTATTGGGACCCTTTGTTCTCTAAGACACAAATAACCTGCACATAGAAGAGGAGCTTATGACGACGTTTCTGTCTGACTTGGACCATTTACAAAGAGAGACTAACCGAAGAATGAGGAGCAAAACATCGTCATAAGCTCCTCTCTCTATGTGCAGGTTATTTGTGCATTGTTCCAATCACAGTATTGTGCCCTTTTTGTTCTTTGCTCTTTAAAGTTTCATAGTTGACTTCACAAAGGTCAATACAGCAAAATGCTTAGATAAAGCTTGTTTTGAAGTGTCTTCTGTTATTTGGATTATTTGGATCCAGGTAGGTACAGTAATTAATCCATTATTGGTGGTCTTTTAAGTCTACAGTACTTAACCAATCTGCCAATTCATTTGATAAAAAATTAATAATTGTACAATAGGGCCCTGCTTATGTGGCAGGTTAGGTTCCAGGCTACCACCATAAAGCGAATCAATCTTTTTTTTCACCTTTAAATGCATATAAATGCCTGTTAACATGTTTACACTATCATATACAGTACAGTGGAACCCTGGATTTCGTACTTAATTCGTTCCAGAAGGTCGGTCTAAATCCGAAACATACGAAAACCGAAGTATGTAATATTTCTCATAAATAATGTAAATACAATTAATCCATTCCAGACACCCAAAAATATTAACAAAATACATTTTTTAAAGAATAACTATAGTTTTACATACAGAAAACAATGAGAAATAAATATAAAGCACTAATGAAATGGATAAATGAACATTTAAATCACTATTACATACCTTTATTGAACATACAGTACTTGTTGGCTTGCAGGTACACATTAAAATCATTAAGTGTCCCTCTAGTCTTAACGCAATACGCAATAATAATCACTCTTAGGCACATTAAATGTCTTATTTTACGTTAATATAAACATTTTCGTTAATCCATCTGTGATATTTTCTTCAAAATTATATAAGAAACACGTTACATAGCATATAAACATGCAATGTTTATATGCTGTGGAGGGGTGGTTGCCGGGCGGATGGAAAACATTACGCCATACATAATAATAATCACTCTTGGGCACATTAAATGTCTTATTTTACGTTGATATAGACATTTTCATTAATCCATCTGTGATATTTTCTTCAAAATTATACAAGAAACTCATTACATAGCATATAAACATCCAATGTTTATATGCTATCGAGGGGTGGTAGTCGGAGGGAAAACATTACGTTTTGTCTGGTCGAGCATTAGAGAAAACTATGAATCTGCGTCTGGCCCAGTCTCCGACCTTAATACATAACGCTTTTGTTTACAATTCTCGGCATGAATTGTTCATTACTTCTTCCTTTGTTTATGATGGCATTTAAAGGTAGTTGTTAGAAATGATTAAACTCAGTGAACATGGTATGTCGATGGTAATAATATGGCTCTGGGCCGCATTAAACATCGTGTAGCTATGTAGGTAGATAGTAGCAGCTGTGTAGCCATAATTACATCTACCGGCTACTTACATCTGACTTCCTACAAATAAATATGTACTACTCGCCTCTCATTCTACATTAAGACTACACATTTTAGGGTAAATAATGAGTGTACTGTATGTGTATTTTATCTCTGGGCTGTGAGTGGCCGCGTCGGATACGTACGATTTCTGGGTGGACATATGAAATCCGGACCAAAATTTTGCACAAAAACGTGTTCTAAATCCGAATTGTATAATATTCGGAGTTGCACTGTATTAAGTTAGCAATAGAACTAATAGGCTTAAAAATAAGTAAAATGTATATACAGCACTCCTTAATTACCTTAAAATATTTTTGGCCTTAATGTAGGGTGAGAGGTAAATATTGATTGTAGGAAGTCAGTAGATAAAATCAGCCTCTGCTAGCTTTTGAATTTATCTTCTGCTGCTTTCCTCGCCTCTCTCAGCCTTCATAGAATTAAAGAGACTTAGGATCTTGGACTGGATAATGGCTCAGCTTCAAGGCATATTGTGAATAATTTGATCTTCAATCCACACTTGTAAAAAATTTCCATGTCAGCTATAAGGCTATCACGTTTTCTTAGAACTTTAGTGTACTGGTGTAGCACTTTTAATTTCCTACAACACTTTATAACTTTGTAGCTCTTTGCTTTACAGCAATTTGCTAATATGAACATTTAAAATTATACCCAAAAATTCATTTATGCTGCTTATGATTTGCTATTACAGCATCTGCATGCCACCTGTTCACTGTTTACATCCTCTGTGAGCTCTGCATCTCTTGATTATGTTTGGAAACTTTCCAAAGTTTGAAGTGTTTTAAAAGTTATTGCGAATTTTATATATGCTCTTTTTGTTACAATGACATCTAAAGGTAGTTGTGAAAAGGAGTTGTAAGGTTCTTTCTTACTTTAAGTGCAAAGTTAGAAATGATTAATTTTAAACTCAGTGAGCAAGGTACGTATGTCAGTTGCTGAGATAGTACTGAGATACTACTGATAATTATACTTGTGTATACCTGTACCTAAATAAACTTAATGTGCTGGCATGCAGATACATTAAAATCACTATTTGGCATTGTTGCAAAGTAGGAGTAGCTACGACAGTCGAGGGAGCAGCTAAGAGTTTCTCACTAGTGTTGAAGCAATAAGCATAATAATAATTGCTCTGGGGTGTTTTAAATGTCATTTGTTAGACATTTTCATTAATCCATCTGACATTTTTTCAAAATTATATAAGAAACATGCTACATATATAAATGAAATACATACAATCACAGTAAAATAAATTTACATAATTGAGGTGTGGTAGCTGGGAGGGTGTAAAGAAGTGTACAACAATAATTACTATGACAAGTTTTCACTTGTACAACACCACCAGAGAAACTATAGTATTACTGGGGGGGTAATCATAGAAAAACATTGCTTTTGTATGCCTTCATCCATAAATAGTCACTTGCTCACAAAAGGGGTTGTTGCATGAGACTGAGTGTTGCTGTTATATATTCTACTGTGTGAAGATACCTTGTACACAATTGTATGCATAATGCCGGTTGAACATGTATTAACAGCCAGTGGACAGGTATGAAATACTTATCCATCCAACTGCCCACCCAAAACACACCATATACGTATGTACACTTTTATGGAACAGACCCAACAGTGTTTTGTAATAATAATAATTAAAATTTCTACAAGTGAAACTGGGCATTGCTGTGAGCTCTGCATCTCTTGGTTCCATCTGGAAACTTTCCAAAGTTTCAGGTGCTTTAGTTATTACTTCATAAGGCTCTTTAAATGAATTCCAAGGAAATTAAAAGTGCCACACCAGTGAACGCTAAAGTTATGAGAAAATGTGATAATCTTATTGCCGACATAGAAAAATTCTACTGGTGTGGATTGAAGCTCAAATTAGTCACAATGCAACTTGAAACCGAGCCATTATCCAGTCCAAGGCCCCAAGTTTCTTCAATTATATGAAGACTGAGAGAGGTGAGGAAGCTGCTGAAGATAAATTCGAAGCTAGCAGAGGCTGGTTTCATCTCCTGGCTTCCTACAGTAAATACTACTTGCCTCTCACCTTAAGACTAAAAATATTTTTTGGCAAGTAATGAGTGTACTGCATATGTATGCATTTTACTTTTTTATTGATTTTTAGTCTTAGTTTTATTGCTAACTTAATGTATGATAGTGTAAAAATTTTAAAAGTAAAAAAAAGGGCTATTTGCTTTACACCGGTAGCCTGGAACCTAACTCACTATATAAGCAGGGGCCCTCCAGTAGTAATATAGTAACCAACTATGGGCATCTGCTGGAACTTTGCTCTAGGGTGGGAGAAGTTAAAAGGATAAGAAAGGTATTGGTATTTTTTATCTTCTTGACAGAGGCCTGATTGGTGGAGGGGAGAAAATTCCTTTCCCCAAGTTCATGCCCATGATTGCAACTATGTTGAAAGTATTAATTTGACATACATTTTTGTAGTCTTTGATTTAATGCCATATCTGCATTTTAGAAGTACAGTTAATCTTCACCATAGACCTTTGTGAAAACATTAATGCTTCATTTAGCCATCATAAACATGTTGGTGAAGGAATGCCTTAAAATATCTGAAGTGAATGTAGTGTAATAAAAATTGATAAATCTAGGTAATCTTCATTTAGTACTCTCAGAGGTAGTTTTTTTTTTTCTTCAGTTTTCTGTTGTCCTTTCTGAGGGTGGTACACATTTTCCAGAGTTTTTGAGTATATTCTAGTGACAATTACATGTACAATAAACTCTGTAAGCCATCTGTATAATGAATTTTTTTTTTAAATGTACTGCACTGTACTTTTAGGTTGCCTGATATTTAATGTGCAACATTTGAAATAAAATGGGGCATAGTATATTGCCACCTCAAAACTTTTGTTTATTGATTTATATTGTCCTGGGTTTTCTTTTAGTGCCATTTTTTTTTTTTTTTTTTTTTTGTGTGTGTATATTGCATGTTATCCAAAATCCTGTATTATTGTTAAATTGTAAATTCATCATCAATCATTGATTAGAATTGTCTGACATCATTACAATGTAATTTTGATTAACTCTAGTTGCCATTATCAGTCACTTGTTCCCATCTACTAGCCTTCACCTGTTGCCATCCAGTAGCCTGTTATATTGAGGGTTTACTATAGAGCGACTTTGTACTTCTAGGCTTTACGTGAGAAGGAGAAGGAAGATTGGAAGAAACTAACATTGGAAGAAAAGAAAGCCTTGTATCGTGCTTCCTTCTGCCAGACCTTTGCAGAAATGAAAGCACCTACTGGGGAGTGGAAGTCTGTGCTGGGGATTACATTAATTCTTTCATCCTTAGGTATTTGGATATACATGTGGATGAAAATGTATGGTAAGTAAAATTTGCAGCATATTTACTGTATTAAACTTGTATAGCTAGGTAGATTGTAGGAAATATAAATATTAACCCCTTAACTGTCAAAACTTATATCTTAGTCTTACCGCTAGCGCTCCAAACGGTGATCGTTTAATTTTTCCTGCCTCCAAATTTGGCACAATTGGCCTGAGATGCCTGGTCAGTATAGAATGGGTCTTAACAGTCCGTGTGTGTAGTATTAAAAAAATCTGGGACCACTTAGTACCTTGTGGGAGCATCAGTTCAATTGAGCGCCAGCCAGAGCAAACAGCATGGCAAACACCAGGGATTCGTTGATGTCATGTCGTATTAACACTCCCCTTTTAAGAGGAAAGTGATGTTGACCCTGAGTTTAGTGACTTTAAGATGGATGTGGCCACAAGTGGTTGAGGAATTATCAAAAACCTAGATAATAACCCATGTGCATCATTTATGCAACATCCTTTCAGTTTTGATACCACTGGTAGTGTCATCCTGCCAGAATGTCTTACAACCTATGCCTTAAGTAAAGAGTAACAATTCTGGAACATGTGTAAAGTGTGTTCAGCAGGCTGGCTGTGTGGGTGGCTGATTGACTTTGGCTGTCTCTATCTCCATCTGTCAATCTTTGTCTTATCTCTGTCCCGCAGGTACACACAAATACAGTTATTATACATAGTGTAAATTACCTAGGATAACCCAAAAAATATCCAGACAAAGTGCTGTACTGTGCTTGTAGACATAAAGCATAATAAGCATGACTGGCAAGTAATACACATTTTCACTTGTTCAGGAATCAGACGTGACCACTCTACATCGTGTATAATACCTGTTCGCTCATGAGCGGCTTTGAGACAGAAAAAGACAAGCAGACAGACAGCTAAACAGATAGATAAGCAGACAGCTAGACAGATACAGATAAGCAGAGACAGCTAGACAGATACAGATAAGCAGAGACAGCTGGACGGACGAGCAGAGACAGCTGGACGGACGAGCAGAGACAGCTGGACGGACGAGCAGAGACAGCTGGACGGACGAGCAGAGACAGCTGGACGGACGAGCAGAGACAGCTGGACGGACGAGCAGAGACAGCTGGACGGACGAGCAGAGACAGCTGGACGGACGAGCAGAGACAGCTGGACGGACGAGCAGAGACAGCTGGACGGACGAGCAGAGACAGCTGGACGGACGAGCAGAGACAGCTGGACGGACGAGCAGAGACAGCTGGACGGACGAGCAGAGACAGCTGGACGGACGAGCAGAGACAGCTGGACGGACGAGCAGAGACAGCTGGACGGACGAGCAGAGACAGCTGGACGGACGAGCAGAGACAGCTGGACGGACGAGCAGAGACAGCTGGACGGACGAGCAGAGACAGCTGGACGGACGAGCAGAGACAGCTGGACGGACGAGCAGAGACAGCTGGACGGAGATATACACACACACACACAGACAGACATGTTTGTGTAACTGAAAAATAAAAGCCAAGGCAGTCCACGATCATCAAATGTCACTCCACTGCTGCACTGTAAGCAGTGGAGTGACACTTGTCTTACACCATGCTTTAAGGAGTTTCATATATACTCCAGCATGTCTAAACATTACTGGGACCTATAAATACTTTGTACATATATATTTCTAGACAGTAGTACAGTGGACCCTTGCTATTCGAACATTCTTAATTCCAGAATGCTGTTCAAGTGCTGTTACCTAACGAATTTGTTCCCATAAGGAATAATGTAAAGTAGGTTAGTCCATTTCAGACCCCCAAAAATACTTCTTACAATAATAAACTTACATAAAAGGGTGAGTTTTGGAGTGTTCGAATAGTGAGGGTTAACTGTATGTGACCAAGGCAGGTGAAAATGTTCACCTGTCAATGTGTTTGTGACTGAGTACAGTGGTACCCTGAGTTTCGTACAGCTCCCAACTCGAACAATTATGTAAGTGTAATATTGTAAGTGCTTTTGTAAGTGTATTTTTGGGGGTCTGAAACGGACTAACCTACTTTACATTATTCCTTATGGGAACAAATTCGTTTGGTAATGGCACTTGAACAGTCTTCTGGAATGAATTATGGCCGAAACTCGGGGGTCCACTGTATTAGCAACATTCCCGCAAGCGGCAGGACTCCATGTTGCCGTCAGGCGAGCATCCAGCGCCAACTTCATGGTCTTGTATCTCAGTAGGTACTGACCTAATTTTTTTTATCCTATTACACACAGAAAATTGCCGTCTTTATTTTTTTTTTTTTCCCTCAAAATATTCGGAACACTGGCAGTGAGAACGTAGATCTACGTTTGGACAGTTAACGGGTTAAAGGAGAGTATTGTAGAGATACTTAAAAATTAGATGTTTGACTTGGTAATGTTTAAAAAAAGGGCAGTTGGAATATCTTTGCAGAAAATAATAAGAGAAAATTAAAAGTTTGCCTATACTAGTTGATTCAGGGGTCAGCCCAGCTCTAGACTAAGCCTCTTTGTTGATGGCCCGATCAAATGGGCTGTTGGTGGCCCGATCAAATGGGCTGTGGGTGGCCCAATCAAATGGGCTGTGGGTGGCCCAATCAAATGGGCTGTGGGTGGCCCAATCAAATGGGCTGTGGGTGGCCCAATCAAATGGGCTGTGGGTGGCCCAATCAAATGGGCTGTGGGTGGCCCAATCAAATGGGCTGTGGGTGGCCCAATCAAATGGGCTGTGGGTGGCCCAATCAAATGGGCTGTGGGTGGCCCAATCAAATGGGCTGTGGGTGGCCCAATCAAATGGGCTGTGGGTGGCCCAATCAAATGGGCTGTGGGTGGCCCAATCAAATGGGCTGTGGGTGGCCCAATCAGATGGGCTGTGGGTGGCCCAATCAGATGGGCTGTGGGTGGCCCAATCAGATGGGCTGTGGGTGGCCCAATCAAATGGGCTGTTGGTGCTAGCAAATAATTTGAGGCACTTGTCAGTTTCTTAGACAACTAGGGGTTTGTTGGTAATTTTCCTTACTCTTAGATTTCTTTGTGTGAATTTTATCAGCAAGTTTGGACTCTCCTTAATCCTTAAACTGTCCACACGTAGATCTACGTTGACGTGCGTAGCGCACTGAATATTTTGAGAAAAAAAATAATTTTTTTTTTTTTTTTTTTAACCCTTAAACTGTCCACACGTAGATATACGTTTGTACGCGTACTGCTCCGAACGTAGATCTACGTTTTATTTTTCATTCCTTCAAATTTAGTGCAATAGGCCTGAGTCGCCTAGACATGAGAGAATGGGTCTGCGCCCTCAGTGTGCGCAGTATTAAAAAAATCTGGGACCACTTAGTACCTTGTGGGAGAACTAGTTCAATTGAGCACCAGCTAGAGCAAATAATGTGGCAAACACCATGGATTCACTGATGTCATGTCGCATTAACACTCCCCTTATAAGAGGAAAGTAAAAATAAGTTCGATAAATACATGAGTGGCTGTGGGTGGGTGTGAGTTGGACCTGACTAGCTTGTGTACTAGGTCTGATGCTGTGCTCCTTCCTTCAGAGGATGTGACCTGACTAGGTGGGTCATTGGTCTAAGTTGGGGGTGACATGGACTTGCCTTGCATGGGCCAGTAGGCCTTCTGCAGTGTTCCTTCTTTTTATGTAATATATTCGGCAGGCTGGCTTTGGCTGTCTCTGGCTGTCTCTGTGTCTATATCTGTCTATATCTCTGTCTATATCGCTGTCTATATCTGTCTATATCTCTGTCTATATCTGTCTATATCTATCTGTCTTATATCTCTGTATCTGTCTATATCTCTGTCTATCTATATATATCTGTAATATCTCGCTCTCTCTCACATGTACACATAAGTACAGTTATTATACATAGTGTAAATTACCTAGGATAACCCAAAATTTCCAGGCAAAGTCCTATACAATGCTTGTAGAAATAAGACATAATACGCATGACTGGCAAGTAATACGCATTGGCATTGTCACTTCTGCATCGCGTATAATACCTGTTGGCTTACGAGCCGCACTCAGACTGAGACAAGCAGACGGAAAGACACACACACACACACACAGGCAGACGGAAAGACACACACAAACACAGGCAGACGGAAAGACACACACACAGGCAGACGGAAAGACAGATAAGCAGAGCTAGACAGACAGACAGACAGATAGACACTGGAAACAAGGAGAGGGTTCCCTGCTCCCATTCATCAATGTCATTGGGCTGTCAGTGTTATCTGACACTTGTCATAACACCATTCTTCAAGGAGTTTCATATACTCCAGGCACACACAGGCAGACAGAAAGACAGATAAGCAGAGCTAGACAGAGACACAGACAGATAGACAGATTGACAGATAGATAGACAGATAGACAGTGAAAACAAAGCGAGGGTTCCCTGCCCACATTCATTCATCAATGTCACTGGGCTGTCAGTGTTATCTGACACTTGTCATAACACCATTCGTCAAGGAGTTTCATATTATACTCCAGGCACACATAGGCAGGCAAACAAAGACAGATAAGCCGAGCTAGACAGATAGATAGAAACACAGATAGACAGATAGATAGACAGATAGATAGACAGATAGATAGACAGACAGATAGATAGACAGACAGACAGATAGATAGACAGATAGATAGATAGACAGATAGACGTACAGA
Organism: Cherax destructor; assembly: GCA_009830355.1. Lineage (NCBI taxonomy): Eukaryota > Metazoa > Arthropoda > Malacostraca > Decapoda > Parastacidae > Cherax > Cherax destructor. The sequence goes on from WNWK01002254.1 coordinate 35,706, forward strand.
CAGTGAAAACAAAGCTAGGGTTCCTTGCACACATTCATTCATCAATGTCACTGCCTTATCAGTAGTTATATGACAATTGTCATAACACCATTCTTCAAGGAGTTTCATATATACTCCAGGATGTCTAAAATATTGCTGGGACCTATAAATACTTTGTATATATTTATAGACAATAGTAAATGACCAAGGCAGGTGAAATTGTTCACCTGTTGGTGTCATTGTGACTATTTGAGTACTATTTCAGTACCTAATATTAGTGTTAGAACAAAGATTGGCTATGAAATCACAAGAACTATTATAAATTGTAATTACCAAAACATAAAAATTGTATAAATTAAAATAAAAACTAGAAAAAAAAATATATCGGCATTACTTCTGCAAGCGGCAGGACTTGTTGTTGCCGTCAGGTGAGCATCCAGCACCAACTTGTCGGGCTTATATCTCGTAAGTATTGGCCTAAATTTTTTTTTTTAGCCTATCCTGTTTATAATAATGCGCTCTTCATTTTTAAAAAAAAAAACTATTTTTTTTTTTTTCAAAATATTCGGAGCAGTGCGCGAGTGAACGTAGATCTACGTGTGGACAGTTTAAGGGTTAAAAGAGCACATTTTTTTTTGGCATCCCTGAATTTTGTAATACTGCGCACACTGAGTGCACAGACCCATTCTCTAATGTCTAGGCAACTCAGGCTTATCGTGGCAAGGTTAAAAGCATTTAAAAAAATGCCTAGATCTATGTTCGGAGCACTACGCACATCAACGTAGATCTACATGTGGCCAGACCCCTGAAATGAAATGTGCTCTAGATTTTTTTTTTTTCAACAAGTTGGCCATCTCCCAAAAGAAAATACTTCCATCATCATTCAACACTTTCACCTCACTCATACAAAATCACTGTCTTTGCAGAGGTGCTCAGATACGACAGCTGAGAATAAGTCCCTTCCAACTGTCACTATCCCAGACTCCTCCTATAACTCTTTCGGGGTCGGTGCCGTACTAGTACGTTTTATGAGCAGGGGTTGGTGCCGTACTAGTACGCATAAATTCTAGTGTCTTCAAATTAAGCAGGAAATGGCTGTTAGGCGTACATATGAAAGAATGGGTCTATGTGGTCAGTGTGCGTAGTATAAAAAAATCCTGCTCCACACACTGCATAATGGGAAAAAAAAAACTCCGACCGTTGTTTTTTTTTTTTTTTTTTTTTAAACCGCGACTTTGCAGTCTATTTTCGCATGGTATTTATTGATGTATTCTCGTTTTCTTGGTCTCATGTGATAGAATGGAAGATATATTACAGAAATAGAGATGATTTTGATTGGTTTGACAATGACAAGTAGTACCTTGAAATTGAGTTCAAAGTAGCGAAAATGTTCGATTTTTGCCGATGTTCAAGAGTAAACAAATCAGTGTGTCTAATACACATCAACTGGAGTCTAATATTCTTGCACAAGTGTGCTGATATTATTTATACCATTTTTACAATGATGCAGTTGTATACATAACAATAAATCTTCTATTTTTTTTGTGAGAATAAAAATTCAAAATGGAAAGCAAAAGTAATGTAAGAGGGGCCTGGAGATGTGACTAATGAACAGAGAAGATGTTATTTTAGTGCCAGGAATGTCTGCCTTGTTTATTCTGGACCCTATTTTGAAATTGGCATAGTTTGAAATTTGTGTGAAATTGGCCAAATTGTCATTTTCTGACCACTATTTTGGGTAGTTGAAATTAGTAAATAGGCGGTTTCTTGTACTCAATCGAAAGAAGAAATGGAGTTCTAGCGAAATAGCTATGATTTTAGTGGACTGGAACATTGGAATTAGCCAAAAATAGGGCTCAAAGTGCGTAAACATCTTCGAGACCGATAACTTCGCGAGAACATAATTCCGTAAGTTTTCATTCAAATGTCAAACTTTTGGTGTCGTTATTATCGGAAAAAGATTCTCTATAATTTCATAAAAGATTTTTTTTTTTTTCCCAAAAAATTTTGACCCTGAGAATTTGTTTCCGAGAAGGCCTGTCGACCCCCAAAGGGTTAAAGTGCAGGCATTGTACTTTCCATTTCCAGGACTCAAGTCCAACTAAATCAATTAACTGGTTTCCCTGAATCCCTTCACAAAATATTACCCTGCTCTCACACCAACAGCTCGTCAGGTCCCAAAAACCATTCGTCTCCATTCACTCCTATCTAACACGCTTACACATGCTCGAAGTCCAAGCCCCTCGCCCACAAAACCACCTTTACCCCCTCCCTCCAACCTTTTCTAGGACAACCCCTACCCCGCCTTCCTTCCCCTACAGATTTATATGCTCTCCACGTCATTCTACTTTTATCCATTCTCTCTAAATGACCAAACCACCTCAACAACCCCTCTTCAGCTCTGACAAATACTTTTAGTAACTCCACACCACCTAATTTCCACACTACGAATTTTCTGCATAATATTTACACCACACATTGCCCTTAGACAGGACATCTCCACTGCCTCCAGCCACCTCCTCGCTGCAGCATTTGCAACCCATGCTTTACACCCATATAAGAGTGTTGGTACGACTATACTTTCGTACATTCCATTCTCTCGATGTCAAAAAAAAAAAAATCTGAAATAGGGTATCTTTTTCTGAAGGTAATGAAACTAAAAGTACAAAACAATTGCAGAATTACACTGGCACAAAGCAGTTGTGGCGCAGTTTACACACTGGCGATTTCGCCCACTTTGAGTCCTATTTTAGGCACATTCCATTGTTCCAGTTGACCTAATTCTTAGCTATTTCACTAGTATGCCTTCCATTCTATTGAGCATAAGGCATTGCCCATTCAAGTATTTCAACTACCCTATAAAGTGATCAGAATTCGATAATTTGGTCACTTTCATACAAAATTTAAAAAAAGGCAGATTTAAAAATAGGGTACATAATAAACAATGTAGATATTCTTGGCACTAAAACATTTCTTCTTTTCATCAGTCGTGTCCCCCAGGCCTGTTCCATAATAAATTTGCTTTCCATTTTGAATTCTTAGTCACACAAAAATGGAAGATTTACCCTATTTCTTGGATAACAATAAATAATCAGGATTGATTGTTCATGGTTTACAGCATCTCAGTAATTGAATCAGACTTATTAGAAATTCTTGAAACAGATTGGGGCTTGTAGGGGGGCCTTACTGTCAGCTGAAATATTGGCTACTTAGAGCTCAATTTCAAGCTACTTCAAGGCCCAAAACCAATCAAAAAAACAATAAAACACAACAAAGTTGGTATTTTAACCCTTTCACTGTTGGTGCCATATAGATACGTCTTATGAGCCAGTATTGGCTCATAAGACTTCCAATCTAGCAGGAGAAACCTCTTTAAGGGGGCATCTTGCCAAGGTAAAGAGGCTATCGGTCTGAGGAATTGGACCTCTTGGTCGTCTTCCTCAGACCGAACCTAATTACCCCCTAATCCCCCCTCCCCTTTCCCATCTTCCCCATCCTCAATTTTCCCTTTCCTCCTCCTCATCCCTCCCTTATTTCCTTCCCAGTTTTACCCTGGGAGCTTCCCTCCTCAGGCATTCTAGTTCCTACTTAGGGGGAAGGGTATCGTGGTCCATCCCATTCCGTTGAGGTCCTTGGCGGTGGTGTAGTTTGCCATGGAATCTGGATCGCCTGGGGATGTCCCGATCCCTCTCCGGTCACCCGGGGTGGGTGGCCTTGGGTATCTTTCGGGCGACGGGTGTATCTCTGGAGGCCACCTTCGGATTCCGGGTGGTGGCCAAGGCGGTATGCTTGTGGCGGATATCCGGCCGCCTCTCTTTTTTCCGCCAAGGTGGCTCGGTGGATGTGAGGTTGCTATCCCGGATTGCTGGTTTACTGGCATGAAGGGTAGGGTATGGCACAGGTTCCATGCAGCATCTGCACTACTTGTGGTGTTGAAGTCCTCTTGGGCGCGGAGGGGATTTACGCTCCCTTT
>WNWK01002254.1:39757-218701 GCA_009830355.1 Cherax destructor
TATATTATAGCTAAATTTAAATAAAAGACCTGCAAACACCCTCACAGTGATAAACATCTACAGATTACCACAGTCAAACATTCACCACTTTAGTGAAAAACTAGGAAACCTGATAACTTATGCACACATGAACAAAGACCATTTGCTCCTCACAGGAGATTTCAATATAAATCTCCTACATGACCAGGACCCACAAGTAACAGAATTTACAAACACTATGAGCAATTGCTTGTTACTACCAACAATATCAAAACCTACAAGAATCTCTGAGACTAGTACCTCATTACTAGACCACATCTGGACTAACACTATATCCCCTCTAAAATCAGGCATAATCACAGACAACACCACAGACCACTACCCGACCTTTCTCATAACCAACCTTGGTAAATTGCCCCAAGATATTACAAAAGTTACCTTCAGACTACATAACGAGTCAGCTGTAAATAACTTTATAACAGCTATGATTAACATTGACTGGCACAATGAGTTAGAAACATATTCAGATACTAATGAATGCATCAAGAATTTCCTTAAAAAACCCACCACCTCTATAACAAACATTGCCCTAAAAAAACTAAACAGATCACAGCTAAGAAACTTAACAATCCCTGGCTAACACCCAGCATCCTAAAATCCATTAACAAAAGGCACCAATATGAAAAACAATACAGACGGGGTCTAATAACCAGAGAACAATCCAAACGCTACTCATCAATCCTTACCAGCCTGATAAGAAGGTCAAAAAAATTTATTATGAAAACAGACTCCAGAACATAAAAGGTGATATGAAAAAGACCTGGAGTACCCTATCTGCAATTCTAGGAAATAAAAAGATATCGAAAAACAACACTATCAAAATATCAAAAACAGATGAACCCCTACTCTCACCTACTGAGACAGCAAACAGACTTAATGTTTTCTTCTCCACCATAGGAAAGAATCTAGCGAGTAAAATCCCAAGCTCGAACACCCGTCCAACAGACTACCTCACAAACACCTACCCTAATACACTATTCCTAGCTCATACCAACCCAATTGAAGTCTTGCTCATAATCAACACCCTTAAAAACAAGGCAGGAGACTTAAACAGCTTACCAACTTTTATGTACAAAAAAGCTTCATGGGTACTATCACCAATTATAGCAACACTATTCAGTAAATCCATTGAACCCTCTACCTTTCCATCAATTCTCAAAATAGCTAGGGTCACCCCGATCCACAAAGGAGGTGATCAAACAGACTTGAATAATTATAGACCAATTTCTAATTTACCACTGCTTACTAAAATCTTCTAAAAATTAATTCTTAGACAAATCTATTCCTACCTCGTCTCGCACAATGTACTCAACCCCTGTCAATTTGGATTCAGGACAAACAAAAGCACAAACGATGCTATTATGCACATGTTGGAGTTAATATACACCGCACTTGAGAGGAAAGAAGTCCCACTGGGAATCTTCATTGATCTACGCAAAGCTTTTGATACAGTCGACCATGATTTACTGCTCACAAAATTAGCACACTATGGTATAAGGGGGCACCCACTCAACTACCTTAAGTCATACCTTAGCAACAGAAGCCAATACGAGTACACAAATGGAGCGAACTCTTCCACACAACAAATTACAGTCGGAGTCCCTCAAGGAAGTGTCCTGGGGCCACTCCTATTCCTCATTTACATAAATGACCTACCGAATGCATCACAACTACTCAAACCCATTTTATTTGCAGATGACACAACATATGTCTTCTCTCACCCAAATCCAGTTATACTGGCCAACACTGTTAATGCAGAACAGAAAATATCAACATGGATGACGACTAACAAACTTACTCTCAATACTGACAAGACCTACTTCATACAGTTTGGAAGCAAAGCCACAAATGTTCCATTTAACATAATGCTCAATGGTTCACCCATCACAAGTCTCACAGAGGGAAAATTCCTAGGAATCCACCTTGACAGCAGCCTTAAATTCCAAACACACATACAACAAATTTCCAAGAAAATCTCAAAGACAGTAGGCATATTATCTAAGATATGCTACTATTTACCTCAACCAGCTCTCCTTGCACTATACCACTCACTCATCTACCCTTATCTCACTTATGGAATCTGTGCATGGGAATCTACAACATTAAATCACCTTAGACCACTCATAACCCAGCAAAAGGCTGCAGTCAGAATGATAACAAATTCCCACTCTAGACAGCATACTCCACCAATATTCAAAAGCCTAAAACTACTCACCATAAAGAACATTCACACTTATAATTGTGCCTACTACATACATAGAACTCTACATTCTAATATAAACCCTCCACTCAAAATTCTCCTCACCAACCTTAACCCTTTCAGGGTTATTGACGTACTAGTACGGCTTACGCCCTGGGGTTATTGACGTACTAGTACTCATAAATTCTAGCACCCTCAAATCAAGCAGAAACAGGCTGTTAGGCCTAGATGTGATAGAATGGGTCTGTGCGGTCAGTGTGCGCAGTATAAAAAAATTCCTGTACAACACAGTGCATAATGAGGAAAAAAATACTGACCGTGTTTTTGGTTTAAAACAGCGACTTTGCAGTCTATTTTCGTATGGTATTTATTGATGTATTCTCATTTTCTTGGTCTCATTTGATAGAATGGAAGATATATTACAGAAATAGAGATGATTTTGATTGGTTTGACAACCACAAGTACCTTGAAATTGAGCTCAAATTAGCGAAAATGTTCGATTTTTGACGATGTTCAAGAGTAAACAAATCACACCATGCATCCAATACACATCAACTGGCGAGTCTAATATTCATGCACAAGTGCTCTAATATTATTTATTCTATTTTTATAATGATGCAGTTGTATACATAACAGTAAATCTTCAATTTTTTTTGTGAGAATAAAAATTCAAAATGAAAAGCAAAAGTAATGTAAGAGGGGCCTGGAAACGTGACTAATGAACAGAGAAGACGTTATTTTTGTGCCAGGTATGTCTGCCTTGTTTATTCTGGACCCTATTTTGAAATTGGCATCTTTTGAAATTTGTGTGAAATTGGCCAAATTGCCATATTCTGACCACTATTTTGGGTAGTTGTAATTGGTAAATAGGCGGTTTCTTGTACTCAATCGATAGAAGAAATGGAGTTCTAGGGAAATAGCTATAATTTTAGTTGACTGAAACATTGGAATTTACCGAAAATAGGGCTCAAAGTGGGCAAAATCGCCGATGCTAAAGTGTCATGGCTACCACTATCTTCGCAAAAGCATAATTCCGTTAGTTTTCGATCAAATTTCATAATGTTTGTGGCGTTATGATCGGAAAAAGATTCTCTATCATTCCATAATATTCTCTATCATTCCATAAGATTTTTTTTTTTTTCCAAAAAATTTTCGACCCCAGGAACAGGTTTCCGAGAAGGCCTGTCGACCCCCAAAGGGTTAAAAAACAAGGCAGGAGATCTAAATAACTTACCACCTTTTATATACAAAAAATCTTCTCAAGTACTATCACCAATTGTTGCAACACTCTTTAACAAATCCATTGAATCCTCCACCTTCCCATCAATACTCAAAATAGCATAAAGGAGGAGATCAAACAGACCTGAATAAATATAGGCCTTCTCTCCAAAATCTTTGAGAAGTTAATTCATAGGCAAATCAATTCCTACCTCATCTCCTACAACATATTCAACCCCTGTCAGTTTGGTTTCAGGCCTAATAAAAACACAAATGATGCTATCATACACATGCTAGAAATAATATACACCGCTCTTGAAAAAAAAGAAATCCCAATGGGAATCTTCATTGCTTTACGTACAGCTTTTGATACAGTTGACCATGATCTGTTACACTTAAAATTATCACACTATGGTATAAGAGGGCACTCCCTCAACTACCTAAAGTCATACCTTAGCGACAGAAGCCAATATGTGTCCACGAATGGAGCTAACTCTTCCACACAAACAATTACAGTTGGTGTCCCACAGGGAAGTATTCTTGGCCCACTTCTCTTTCTCATTTACATAAACGACCTACCAAATGCATCTCAGCTACTCAAACCCATACTATTTGCAGATGACACTACATACTTCTTCTCTCACCCATGCCCAGTCACACTAGCCAACACTGTAAATACTGAATTTCAGAAAATATCTACCTGGATGATGACTAACAAGCTTACTCTCAATGTTGACAAAACCTATTTCATTCAGTTTGAGAACAGAGCTACAAATGTTCCACTTAACATAATGATAAACGGATCACCTGTCACAAAACTCACAGAGGGAAAATTCTTAGGAATCCACCTTGACAGTGGCCTCAAAGTTCAGACACATATACAACAAATTTCCAAGAAAGTCTCCAAGACCGTAGGAATACTATCTAAGATAAGGTACTATGTTCCACAACCAGCTCTCCTTTCCCTTTATCGCTCACTCATTTACCCCTATCTCACCTATGGAATCTGCGCATGGGGCTCAAAAACAATAAATCACCTCAAACCATTAATAACACAACAAAAGGCTGCAGTCCGGATGATAACAAATTCCCCTTCTAGACAACATACTCCACCAATATTCAAAAGTCTGAACTTACTCTCCATACTTTTTACAGTCTCTATTACATACATAGAACACTAAACTCAAATACCCACAACTCAAAATTCTCCTAACCAACCTTAACAGGACACATGAACATAACACAAGACACAGATCACTCTTCGATGTTCCCCGCGTCCACCTCACACTATGCAAAAACGCAATGCACATTAACCCTTTGACTGTTTCGGTCGTATATATACATCTTACGAGCCACTGTTTCGGACGCATTAATACGCGTAAATTCTAGCAGCTTCAAATCAAGTGGGAGAAAGCTGGTAGACCTACATGTGAGAGAATGGGTCTGCGTGGTGGGTGTGCGCAGTATGAAAAAATCGGGGACTCAGTGGTGCATTGTGGGAGCGCCATGTTTGTAGTCCTTGTTCACCATGCCTCACAGTAAGAAGTACCTCACTCCCGGCAAATTGGAGGCCTTCTCTTCCTAAGTGATAGTTCAAACAGTAATGGAAGTGCCAGTGAAAGTGAATTCCATGGTTTTCAAAATTGTGTGACCGAAAGCAGTGCCCAGGATAACATAATTAGTGATAAAAACCCAGATGACCCACAACCTTCCACTTCTGGTGCTGGGCTGTCTCATTCATGTTCACCTGTACCAGGACGAAAGAGGAAACTATTTCACCATGTACAGGACTCAGATGTGAGCAGTATAAGTGAGGATGATAGTGATTTCAAAGTTATTGAAAGAAGTTCTAGTGACGACAGTGAGGGAGAATATTCTCCAGTGAAGCGCCAGTATGTACGACGCAACATGCATTCTGGTAGTGTGCCATATGCTATTCCAAGGAAAAGGAGTAAATATCGGAGTACATCTCTTGGCCCTACACCACGAATTGATAGTGAAGATGATGATATTGTTACAATGGGGATGCGTAATGTGCGTGGGGTAGCAGGTGGTAGTGGTGGTGTTGGCAGTGGCATGAGTCATGTGGCACCAGGAGCGGGCCATGCTGCTACCCACGCAGCTAACTTAGCACAGCCACAACCAGCCTCAACCAACCCCACACTCACACAACCTGCAAAACCACATCCTGTACAACCACAACCTCCTCAACCACAGCCTCCTCAACCACAGCCACCTGTCAAGGTGACAATTTTGTTCCCAATCCCCATGATTTTGATGAAACACAAAGTGGAATACTGCAAAATTGTACACTTTGGAACAATGCCACTGAACTGGAATGCTTTCAGTTATTCTTCGATGAACCCCTGATGGACATTATTGTCAGGGAAAGCAACACATATTACGAGTACATCATGGCAAACACAAATAATGCTTATGCCACATGTGTATAAGCACACTGTCAACACATACTGGTCGACGGAACGCCTGATTTCAACCCCAGGTTTTAGTGATATTATACCAGTGAATCGATTTTTTATACTGTTACATATGTTACACTTCTCAGACAAAACAAGGCCTGACAGAAACGACAGGTTATATAAGATCAGGAATGTGTTTATGTACATGAAACAAAAGTGCTGTATGTATTTTTATCCCTTCAGGAAGCTTGTTATTGATGAGTCTTTGATTTTGTTCAAAGGCAGACTGTCGTTCAAGCAGTATATACCAAGCAAGAGGAAACGCTTTGATATAAAGTTATTTGTACTATGTGATTGCAAAAGTGGTCTGGTTTTGGATATAATTGTGTACACTGGCAGTAATACATTGCAAGATATCAGGAAGTTATTGGATATCTCTGGTGATGTGGTTAGAACAATGATGGAACCATATCTTGGTAAGGTGCATATATTATACAGTAGACCCTCATTTAGCATGACTTTATGTTGCACGTTTTGGGTATTACGCGATTGAAGAATTGCGGCACATTTTTATCTAACATGACGTAAACCTTATATTACGCGATTCGCTGGAGGGGAAAAATTTTGAGCGCGCGGTCGCCTGCGGTAGGTTAAACCATTGAGTCAGTGGGGGTCCTACTGAGGGTGGCTATGAGCCACAACAAGTGTTTAATGCTGACGAGACAAGTGTTTTCTGGAAGAAAATGCCAACATGAACTTTTATCAGTCAGCAAGAGAAAAGTGCACCAGGCTTCAAGACAGCAAAGGATCGCTTCACCTTGCTCCTTTGCGGTAATGCATCGGGAGATTTCAAGTGTAAGCCCATGGTTATTTACCACTCTAAGAATCCTCATGCTTTGAGGAAAAGGGAATTTGTTTTACCTTCCCACAAATTGTAAGTTTATTCAGGTATACAGAGATAGTTACATTGATTATCATACATAGCAGCATATGTGTAGAGAACCTAGGATAACCCAAAGTGAAATCCTAGAGAACCTAGGATAACCCAAAGTGTTATCCTAGAGAACCTAGGATAACCCAAAGTGTTATCCTAGAGAACCTAGGATAACCCAAAGTTTGGGTTATCCTAGGTTCTCTACACATATGCTGCTATGTATGATAATCTTTGTAACTGTATCTGTGTATACCTGAATAAACTTACTTACAGTTTGCAGGAAGAAAAAAACAAATAACTATTCCCTCAAGCGCCTGGCGCTAATGTTGTGGAACAGCTGGGAAGACCACCCGCCTTCCCATGCTTCTTCCCCCCCAAACAACACCCCACCATTCCAGCATTCGTATTCCATACGCGTCAAGCCAGCTGTTTGTGAAGAATAAGAGAGTGAATTGTGTTTTGATCTTTAAATTACTATATCTTGTATCTGCCAAGCAATCATGTCACCCAGTAGGCATACCAGTGTTGCTCAAAGTGGCAAGAAAAGGTATAAGCATTTGTTAAGTCTTAGAATTAACGAAGAAAACAAAGATATTAGACAAGACATAACCTGTGGCTGTAATGAAGTGTTACTTTGTACACATAAAAAGATGTAAACATAAGTTTGTGTGACTAACTTACTGACTTGACTGACTGACTTACTGAATGACTTGACTGACTGACTTACTGAATGACTTGACTGACTGACTTACTGAATGACTTGACTGACTTACTGAATGACTTGATTGACTGACTTAATGAATGACTTGACTGACTGACTTACTGAATGACTTGACTGACTGACTTACTGAATGACTTGACTGACTGACTTACTGAATGACTTGACTTACTGAATGACTTGACTTACTGAATGACTTGACTGACAGACTTACTGAATGACTTGACTGACTGACTTACTGAATGACTTGACTGACTGACTTACTGAATGATTTGATTGACTGACTTACTGAATGATTTGATTGACTGACTTACTGAATGACTTGACTGACTGACTTACTGAATGACTTGACTGACTGACTTACTGAATGACTTGACTGACTTACTGAATGACTTGACTGACTGACTTACTGAATGACTTGACTGACTGACTTACTGAATGACTTGACTGACTTACTGAATGACTTTATTAAAGTTAGAGACACTCAGTAGAACCATCGACTTCAGTTCCAGAACCTATACTATCCACCTCAGCCCAGTAGGGCCACAGCATAACTCTCCACTCTCTTCACAATCATCCACAAACATCAGCACCCACAATTTAAGATTATTTCTGTTACATTTGTAGTCTTAAGCAGTAAAAACAACATAATACATCACAATAATGAACTACAATTACATATTCTCTTTTATATTTGTAAGATCTGTTGGTCTAAAAAAACTTGTTTGGCTTTTTGGGGACTTCCAGGAACGTAACCCTATTTTTCCCATAAGTTCTTTTAATTATCTAACACGATTTTAGCTAACACGACGTTTTCAGGAACGTAACTACCGTGCTAAATGAGGGCCTACTGTATACTGATAACTGGTACACAAGCCCCTTACTCAGTGATTTCTTGCGAGTGAACATGACAGACCTGTGTGGCACAGTGCGTGGAAATCGTAAACATATTCCTAGGTTTAACGCAGGCACTCGTAGAGGTGATGTGCAGGTGTTTGCTGCCAATGACATCATGGCATTTCGGTGGCAAGACAAACGTGATGTCACATTGTTGACATCAGTTCACCGACACGAAATGGTAGACACTGGCAAGCAGAATAGAGAGACCAATGAACCCATTGTAAAATCTGCAGCTGTGATGGACTACAACCTCAGTATGCTCTTAGTGGACAAATGTGACATGCAGATTGGGTTTGCTGATTGTGTTTGCAAGAGTTATAAGTGGTACATAAAACTCTTTTTCCATCTTCTTGACATTTCCAATGCTTATAATATGTACAAGTTAAAGACCAACAACAAACCCAAATATGGTGAATTTTGTTTGTCAGTCATCAGACAAATAATATTCAAGTACCAAGGAACAACACCTGCAATTGACCAGTGCCCACGAAATTATCAACACATGCCCTCTCGTCTGAGGCCTGGTGATCACTACCCTATACAACTGCCTCCTACTACTTTCAAGAAAAGTGCTCAGAAGAGGTGTTTTGTCTGTAAACATACCACAAAATGCCCACAAAAATGCAGACACTCATTTTATGTGTGAGGAGTGTAAAACTCCACTGTGCATATACCCATGTTTCAAAGAATTTCACAAGCTGCAGCAGTTCTAGGAAAGTGTCCAGTGACTGTACATTTGTATATATATTATAGAACAATAGTAATGAACATTTTTTTTTTATTGTTTGTGTAAACAAGTTTTGTAAACAATATAATGATACTAATGTTTATGCGATTATTGTGCTGCATACAACGAGTGTATATATAAACATTGCCCCTTTGGTCTCACAGACCACATAAGTTACGCAAAAAAAGAAAATAGTGAAAAAAACAAGAAATCTACGAATGGAAGTAAACAAAAGTTTACTGAGTGAGCGGCATTCGCCGCTGTTGCCATACACGGCTCATTTTCTGCCAACTTTATGCCTCTATATCTTGGTAAGTATTGATCGCAAAAAATTTTTTATAGGATAAAAACAATCAGAAAAATAATCTTAATATTTTGATAAGAAAAAATAATTTTTTTTTTTTTCGAATATTTTGCGACAACAGGAAAGCACTCAGGATTGGGAGTTGCGACAGTCAAAGGGTTAAAGGCCCAAAAATTTGGAATTTATTACCTATATCATCCAGTCAACCATAGTGAAAAAACAGCAGTTTGTGGTGGAAGTAGAAAAAACTAGGAAAACTAAACCCAGTACAGTGATCCATAAGTGCTTAAAACCCCAGGTGGTAAACCAGGGTGAGGTTAACCAGGGTGCCAGAGGTAAACCAAGGTGCCAGAGGTACGGCCGTCCGTCATAGTAGGAGCTGCCAGAAGCACCGGATTTTTTTTTCTCCAACACACAAGTTACAGTAGGCCCTCATTTAGCACGGTAGTTACGTTCCTGAAAACGTCGTGTTAGCTAAAATCGTGTTAGATAATTAAAAGAACTTATGGGAAAAATAGGGTTACGTTCCTGAGAGTCCCCAAAAAGCCAAACAAGTTTTTTTTAGACCAACAGATCTTACAAATATAAGAGAGAATATGTAATTGTAGTTCATTATCGTGATGTATTATGTTGTTTTTACTGCTTAAGACTACAAATGTAACAGAAATAATAGTATTTACCTTAAATTGTGGGTGCTAATGTTTGTGGATGATTGTGAAGAGAGTGGAGAGTTATGCTGTGGCCCTACTGGGCTGAGGTGGATAGTAGAGATTCTGGAACTGAAGTCGATGGTTGTACTGAGTGTCTCTAACTTTAATAAAGTCATTCAGTAAGTCAGTCAAGTCATTCAGTAAGTCAGCCCATTCAGTAAGTCAGTTAAGTCATTTAGTAAGTCAGTCAGTCAAGTCATTTAGTAAGTCAGTCAGTCAAGTCATTCAGTAAGTCAGTCAAGTCATTCAGTAAGTCAGTCAAGACATTCAGTAAGTCAGTCAAGACATTCAGTAAGTCAGTCAAGACATTCAGTAAGTCAGTCAAGACATTCAGTAAGTCAGTCAAGACATTCAGTAAGTCAGTCAAGACATTCAGTAAGTCAGTCAAGACATTCAGTAAGTCAGTCAAGACATTCAGTAAGTCAGTCAAGACATTCAGTAAGTCAGTCAAGACATTCAGTAAGTCAGTCAAGACATTCAGTAAGTCAGTCAAGACATTCAGTAAGTCAGTCAAGACATTCAGTAAGTCAGTCAAGACATTCAGTAAGTCAGTCAAGACATTCAGTAAGTCAGTCAAGACATTCAGTAAGTCAGTCAAGACATTCAGTAAGTCAGTCAAGACATTCAGTAAGTCAGTCAAGTCATTCAGTAAGTCAAACAGTCAAGTCATTCAGTAAGTCAGTCAGTCAAGTCATTCAGTAAGTCAGTCAAGTCATTCATTAAGTCAGTCAAGTCATTCAGTAAGTCAGTCAAGACATTCAGTAAGTCATTCAGTAAGTCAGTCAGTCAAGTCATTCAGTAAGTCAGTCAGTCAAGTCATTCAGTAAGTCAGTCAGTCAAGTCATTCAGTAAGTCAGTCAGTCAAGTCATTCAGTAAGTCAGTCAGTCAAGTCATTCAGTAAGTCAGTCAGTCAAGTCATTCAGTAAGTCAGTCAGTCAAGTCATTCAGTAAGTCAGTCAGTCAAGTCATTCAGTAAGTCAGTCAGTCAAGTCATTCAGTAAGTCAGTCAAGTCATTCAGTAAGTCAGTCAGTCAAGTCATTCAGTAAGTCAGTCAGTCAAGTCATTCAGTAAGTCAGTCAGTCAAGTCATTCAGTAAGTCAGTCAGTCAAGTCATTCAGTAAGTCAGTCAGTCAAGTCATTCAGTAAGTCAGTCAGACAAGTCATTCAGTAAGTCAGTCAGACAAGTCATTCAGTAAGTCAGTCAAGTCATTCAGTAAGTCAGTGAAGTCATTCAGTAAGTCAGTCAGTCAAGTCATTCAGTAAGTTAGTCACACAAACTTATGTTTACATCTTTTGTGTGTACAAAGTAACACTTCATTACAGCCACAGGTTATGTCTTGTCTAATATCTTTTCTTCGTTAGTTCTAAGACTTAATAAATGCTTAAACATTTTCTTGCCACTTTGAGCAACACTTGTATGCCTACTGGGTGACATGATTGCTTGGCAGATACAAGATATAGTAATTTAAAGATCAAAACACAATTCACTCTTATTCTTGACAAACACAGCTGGCTTGACGCGTATGGAATACGAATGCTGGGATGGTAGGGTGTTGTTGGGGAGGGTAGCATGGGAAGGCGGGTGGTCTCCCCAGCTGTTCCACAACATTAGCACCGGCCGCTTGAGGGAATGGTTGCTTTTTCTTCCTGCAAACTATAAGTTTATTCAGGTATACACAGATACAGTTACAAAGATTATCATACATAGCAGCATATGTGTAGAGAACCTAGGATAACCCAAACTTTGGGTTATCCTATGTTCTCTAGGATAACACTTTGGGTTATCCTAGGTTCTCTAGGATAACACTTTGGGTTATCCTAGGTTCTCTAGGATAACACTTTGGGTTATCCTAGGTTCTCTAGGATAACACTTTGGGTTATCCTAGGTTCTCTAGGATAACACTTTGGGTTATCCTAGGTTCTCTAGGATAACACTTTGGGTTATCCTAGGTTCTCTAAGATAACACTTTGGGTTATCCTAGGTTCTCTAGGATAACACTTTGGGTTATCCTAGGTTCTCTAGGATAACACTTTGGGTTATCTTAGGTTCTCTACACATATGCTGCTATGTATGATAATCAATGTAACTATCTCTGTATACCTGAATAAACTTAGTTTGTGCGAAGGAAAAACAAATTCCCTTTCCTCAAAGCATGAGGATTCTTACAGCGGTAAATAACCATGGGCTTACACTTGAAATCACCTGATGCATTACCCAAAAGGAGCAAGGTGAAGCGATCCTTTGCTGTCTTGAAGCCTGGTGCACTTTTCTCTTGCTGACTGATATAAGTTCATGTTGGCATTTTCTTCCAGAAAACACTTGTCTCGTCAGCATTAAACACTTGTTGTGGCTCATAGCCACCCTTAGTAGGACCCCACTGACTCAATGGTTTAACCTACTGCAGGCGACCGCGGGCTCAAAATTTTTCCTCCAGCGAATCGCGTAATATAAGGTTTACGTCGTGTTAGATAAAAATGTGCCGCAATTCTTCAATCGCGTAATACCCAAAACGCGCAACATAAAGTCGTGCTAAATGAGGGTCTACTGTATACTTTTTGTATCAAACTGATCATTATTACTCTGTTTAATCATCTTCCAGTGGTCTGTCTCGAGTAACCCAAAATATCCCTACAGGATCCATTAAATAAGTGATACTGGATTGCGTCAGATCCAAGAAATAAGGGAACCAATGTCCGGATTCAAAACTGGTATCCTTGTCCGGATTCAATAAGCGGACGGGGTTTTAGGTGGCCTTATCAAACACCCAAACAATAACAATAACTTAAAGAAGTAAGATTGTCCAAACACTTACACATGCAAATAAAATAGATACGATACAAATAGACGGATCACCACTTCAGGGAAGCTATTAGTAGAATATACAGTAAAACAACCAACACAATCAATCATGAAATCCTGTGTAATATGCAACCAAACAAACAAACGTTCCACTGGATGGATTACATGCAACTTCTGTGGTAAATGGAGCCACGCCCTTTGTGCTAGCATTCAGGAATCAACTACAAGAGATATTAAACCAGGGAAGTGTTTTTGGGTATGCCCAAATGAGACCGAACTGTGGAATAAAACCACATTGATGTTAAAAGATGACATCATCAAATCGGCCTTCATAAAAAACATGACAGCACTCTATAACAGTTGGGAAAGTAAAAAATCTGGGCCAGATGGTGCTATCGCCCTTGGTACAGATGGTGCCCTGGTAGACAGTAACTGTAAAAATGGAGAAATAAATGATGGTGACCTGAAGGGGTACAGGAGCTCCAGTGGGGAAACAGGTGTAGACAAGGACACACAAAAACCAATATTACAAACTAGCAATACCACGGTAGATAGTAAACAGGAGGATGCCCAGGGAAATACTGAAGATAAATTACCAGAAACTGATGAAGGCTCCATTGTTAGCACTAGTGCCGAAGATAGAAACGAGACAGGAACACACCCACCAATAGGGAATACAATGGGGAACACAGTCACAAAAAAACAGGGCAAATGGAAACCAGGCCTGTGTGAATATTATGCACTTGGTATCTGCAGGCATGGAATATCTGGGAAAACAGATGGGACATGCAATTATGATCACCCCAGAAAATGCCGTGCCCATATGAAAACAGGAAAATGCAACCTCCCATCCTGTAAGCTTTTCCACCCTGAAATGTGCCACTCATCAGTTCAGGAAAGACAGTGCTATAACTTATATTGCCAGGCATACCACCTAAAGGGTACAAGACGGCACAGAACATCCAGACCATGGCAAAACCTGGGTAGCCACAGCCACTCCGGAGAGAGAGGTTTTTTAGTGCCAGGAAGGAAAAAAAGCTGGCAGGAAATGACAGAAATTGTACACCATCTGCAATCATTTCTGGAGTGGAATCACAGTCAATGGCCTCCACTCCAACACAAGAGATATTAGTGCCAGGAAAAAAAGACCCCCCTTTCCATACCACCAATACCACCAATCCAACGACATTCATCTTTGCAAATATACAGGGTCTAGAACAAATTAACTCTGTGGCACTTGAGGTTTGCTCAAGGCAAATTCCCTTAAGGAAAAGGAGAAGGTGTAAACTAGAAAGAGAGAGGTGCTCCCTATACAGGCGAAGGCAGAGAATAACGGAGCGACTACAAGAGGCCAATATATCTGAAATACGTATGGAGACGCTGGTCAGAGAAATAGCAAACATCGAATTAAAACTAAAGGAATCTTACAGGAATCAAGAAATGGTCAGAGAAATAGCAAACATCGAATTAAAACTAAAGGAATCTTACAGGAATCAAGAAACGCGGGAAGAACTAAAAGCCATAAATGAAATTGAAAGAAACCCAAAGTATTTCTTTTCTTATGCCAAATCAAAGTCGAGAACAACATCCAGTATTGGGCCCCTACTTAAACGGGATGGGTCCTACACAGATGACAGCAAGGAAATGAGTGAGTTATTAAAGTCCCAATATGACTCAGTTTTTAGCGAGCCGCTAACCAGACTGAAAGTCGAAGACCTAAATGAATTTTTTATGAGAGTGCCACAGAACTTGACAGAAGCATGCCTATCTGACATTACCATGACGCCAAATGACTTCAAAAAGGCAATAAATGACAGGCCTAGACTCATGGAACTCCGTGTTCATCGAGAACTGCAAGAAGCCCCTATCACGTGTTTTTAACATCCTATGGAGAGGGAGCATGGACACTGGAGTCGTCCCGCAGTTCCTAAAAACAACAGACATAGCCCCACTCCACAAAGGGGGCAGTAAAGCAATAGCAAAGAACTACAGACCAATAGCGCTAACGTCCCATATCATAAAAATCTTTGAAAGGGTTCTAAGAAGCAAGATCGCCACTCATCTAGATACCCATCAATTACACAACCCAGAGCAGGTCGCTCCTGTCTGTCCCAACTACTGGACCACTACGGCAAGGTTCTGGATGCTCTAGAAGACAAACAAAATGCAGATCTTATTTACACAGACTTTGGAAAAGCCTTTGACAAGTGTGACCATGGTGTAATAGCACACAAAATGCGTGATAAAGGAATAACAGGAAAAGTGGGTAGATGGATCTATAATTTCCTAACAAGTAGAACACAAAGAGTAGTAGTCAACAGAGTAAAGTCTGAGGTGGCTACGGTGAAAAGCTCTGTTCCACAAGGCACAGTACTCGCTCCCATCCTGTTCCTCATCCTCATATCGGACATAGACAGGGATATAAGCCACAGTGCCGTGTCTTCCTTTGCAGATGACACCCGAATCTGTATGACAGTGTCCACTGTTGAAGACACTGCAAGACTACAAGTAGACATAAACCAAATCTTTAACTCTTTCAGGGTTATTGACGTACTAGTACGGCTTACGCTCTGGGGTTATTGACGTACTAGTACGCCTAAATTCTAGCACCCTCAAATCAAGCAGAAATAGGCTGTTAGGCCTAGATGTGATAGAAGAGGTCTGTGCGGTCAGTGTGCGCAGTATAAAAAAATTCCTGCACCACACAGTTCATAATGAGGAAAAAAACTCTGACCGTATTTTTTGTTTAAAACGGCGACTTTGCAGTCGATTTTCGTATGGTATTTATTGATGTATTCTCGTTTTCTTGGTCTCATTTGATAGAATGGAAGATATATTACAGAAATAGAGATGATTTTGATTAGTTTGACAATGACAAGTACCTTGAAATTGAGCTCAAAGTAGCGAAAATGTTCGATTTTTGACGATGTTCAAGAGTAAACAAATCAACTGCCTCCCAGCATACATCAGGGGGATTACCAACAAACCCCTGGCTGTCTTCAATCAGGCACTGGACAGGCACCTAAAGTCGGTACCTGACCAACCAGGCTGTGGTTCATACGTTGGACTGTGTGCGGCCAGCAGTAACAGCCTGGTTGATCAGGTTCTGATCCAACATGTGGCCTGGTCACAGACCGGGCCGCAGGGGCGTTGACCCCTGGAACTCTCTCCAGGTATACTCCAGGTATGATTACCAAAGAAACCCTGTCTATACATCAATTCAAAACTCTGCTAAAAAACCACCTACTCACCCTAAACTAAATAACCACTACTTTACATTACCTATAAAGTTAATAAATAACTTTCCACTGCCTCAAAATAACATTATTCACTGTTACTCCCCTAGCCTCAAAACCCCTTACATAGTTGCTCAAAGAAAAATAATTTATCAAACATAATCTAGTACAAATGTTGAAACTTATACAGTGGTACCTCAAGTTACGATATTTTTTCGTTCGAGAATGCTGTTCAAGTGCCATTACCAAACGAATTTATCCCCATAAGGAATAATGTAAAATAGACTAGTCCTTTTACACCCCCAAAAATATACTTACATAAGCATTTAAAAAAATAAACTTACATAAAAGGGGGGGGTGCCACTAGCACGTTGAGAGACAAACAATAAGTGGGGGGGCCAAAGACTGTTCAACGGGGCCCCCCAGATACAGGGGGGGATTACCAAAAACCCCCCTAGCTGTCTTCAAGCGGCACTGGACAGGCCCCAAAAGGGGGGGATGACCAGCCAGGCTGTGGTTCGTATGTTGGACGGGCGTGGGGAGCATCAGCCTGGTGATCGGGCTCTGACCCAACATGAGGGGGGGACACAGGGGGGGCCCCAAAGGGGTTGCCCCCTGGAACCCCCCCAGGAAAACCCCCCTTTTCAGAGCATAGGACTGCTTCCCACCCCCCGAGACTGAAGTCCAGCTGACCAGTTTTCCTGAATCCTTCATAAATGTTACTTTTTCAACTCCAACGAAATCAATTTAAAAAAACCATTTACCTCCACCCCCCCCCTACCAAATTTTTCTCACCCCTCGCGGGGAAATAAAATTAATTTTCAACTACTGTACTGATATATTTTTTCCAAAAATAGTGTCCAGCTACATCCTGAAGGTTGGATCCACTTGGTGGAGATGGGGGGGGAAGGACGGGAGCAGGGAAAAACTGGGGGCCTTTTTTGCCACATACGCCCCAAATTCAACCAGTAATGACCCTAAGAAACACCATACCTCACGTTATTATAAACCCAGCACAGGCTGACCAACGCAGCCCCCGGGGGACCACTATTAGGTAAGTAATAATTGATGGAGAAAAGTGGATAAAAAAATGACAAGATGGAGAAAAAAAGTAAATGCAGTAAAATTTGGGGTCCGTCATGACAGTATTAGATCTTTTGTTACTTGATAAAGCCCCCTGCATGGGTGAAGCATTGTCAAAAAAGGGCGATTATACTGCATGTGATTCTTTTTTTTAACCCTTGACTGTCAAAACCCCCCAATCCTATGCTCCCCCTGTTTGCAAAATTTTGAAAAAAAAAAGATTATTTTTTCTTATGAAATGATAGAGAATTTTTTCCCCGGGGGAATGACACCAAAAGTATAAAATTTTGATAGAAAACTTGGGGAAATTTTCGCTTTTTGGGGGGTTAGGTCGCGGCAAAAATACGCAGGCAATTTTGCCAATTTGGCCCTATTTTGGCCCCCCCCCATTGTTCCTTTTTACCAACTCATAGCTATTTCTTTAGAACCCATTTTTTCCCTCAAATTATACAAAAAACCCCCAAAACCCAATTTCAATCAACTCCCCAAAATTAAAGTGGTCAGAAATTGGCAATTTGGCCAATTTCATGCAAAAAAAAAAAGTTGTCAATTTCAAAATAGGGTCCAGAATAAACAATGCAGACATTCCGGCACAAAAAAAAGATGTTATCTGTTCATTAGTCATTTTTGGGCCCCCATATATTACTCTTGCTTTCTATTTTAATTTTTATTCACACAAAAATAGAAGATTTTTCCGTTATGCAGACTAGAATTTTTGAAAAAAAAGGTAAAAAAATATCAGTGCACTTGTGAAAGAATATTAGACTCACCAATTGATTTTTGGGGTCGTGGCATGATTTGTTTACTTTTTAACATTTGAAAAAAAAACATTTCCCTACTTTGAGCTAAATTTTTTTTCATGAAACCAAACAAAATCTATATTTTTGTATTTGTTTTCCATTCTATAAATGAGACCAAAAAAAAAGAATACAACCATAAATACTATAAGGAAATACCCCCCAAAGACGGCTTTTAACCCAAAAAAAACGGTCAGAGTATTTTTCTCCCCTTTTACTGGTTTTCTGCAATTTTTTTTTTACAGTGCACACTGGGCCACACAGACCCATTCTTTCATAAAGGGGCCCTTTCCCGCTTTCCCGCTTGATTTGGGAAACCGCTAGAATTTTTTGGGGGATATATCGTCCGAAAAAATGGCTCGTAAGGTTATATTGAAAAAAAGTCAAAGGGTTAAGCAAATTTTTGAGATGTCTTAATTTTTTTCTTATTCTAATAGTCTTTCCATACAAAAAATTTTTAATTTTTCTTTTTTTTCGCATTGCAGAACATACAGTGGATTGGTTCAGCTTAATTTTGTTTTTTGAAGGGTGTTTGAGGCCCCCCCAAACGAATTTGTTCCCCTAAGGAATAATGTAAATTAGATTAATCTGTTTCCCGACCCCCCCAAAAACATTTCAAAAAACTTCAAAAAACACTTACTAATTGTTCGAGTTTGGAGCCCGCTCGAAACGAGGTTCCCCTGTATTTAAATGTTATGTTCTCGGGTTAATGAGTAATGGTTTTTTAAAAGTAGTACAGTAATTTTCTCTTTTTATATGTGCCTTATATTGTAATCAATAATTCAGTTAAAATACCAAAATCCCTTTGTGCATTTCTGACTCTCAATTTTTTCATCTTGGGCTGACTTTCTTGTCCTGGTTTTTCCTTTTAGATTCATCTAAATTACACCACATTTTCCATTTGATTCTTATTCATTATACATTTGGGTTATTCTATGGGGGGAACCACTGTTGCTCGGGAGTAAGAGAACTCCAGATTCTTTTATAAGGGGGAACACAGGAAAACCAACAAATTTTCAGCAACTAAGTTATTCTCAAATACAGTGACCCCGGAGTTTGTGATTAATCCGAGGGCGCCCAACAAAAAATCGAACCCCAAATCTTTTTTCCCCATAAGAAATAAGGAAAAATAAAATTAACCGCCCAAAAAAAGTTTAAAATAAATTTTTTTTGTATAACAAATATACATTAAATTACACAGAAAACAATGAGACATAAGAAATTAACAGTAATAACATGACACTTACCTTTATTGAAGGGTTTTTGGGATGTGGAAGACGGAGGGGGGGAGGGAGGGGTTTGTAGTTTTGGAAGGGGAACCCCCCTTCCATTAACACTTCAGGTAAATTTTTTTGGGGTTACGGCCTTTTTTTTTTTTAATGGGGGGGACCAGGTTGAGGTCATTGACCCCTGCTGATAAAATAACTCCCCAGGGAGTTTTGTATCTCTTCCTTTTAAAAAACCCCCCTAAAGGGGGGAAAAGTCCATTGAAATGTTGCTAGCACGGGCTGCAAAGCTTTGTTGGGTGAAATGCCCAAAAAATTTTGAAAAGTCACCCATTTTGGCAAAATCCTTTCTTTGAAGAAGGAAACATCCCCATATCTCTTCCTTTTGAATCATTTTCCCTGGGTGTGGTCTGTTTCGGGAAAAAGTTTTAGATCTGCAGGTTAGCTCTTCATTGTGACCTCCCCAACTTTCCACATCCTCGCTACTAATCTTGCCCCATGGACTTTAGTGCTACAATTTTTCCACAACAGGCTCAGGGCCCTGAGTCTCACCCCAAACCCTTAAAAATCCCTCTAACAGTCGGCCAAATTTTTTTCTCCAAGAGTTCAAAGTCATGGGCCACTTCCCCAAGCCTTCCCTATGGTTTATGAATTGGGATATTAAGGGGTCTTTCCAGAACTTCTTGGGCACTGCAGTGTCTGAGGGCAAAGCATTTTAAACATTTTTTGGTTAAGAAGTTTCAATGACCTGCTGGCCATGGGCTGGAGGAGGGTGGTTGGGGGAAAACGCCCTTTGATGAACTTCAAATCCCCCACAATTTGCTTTGAAGTCTGGGGGGACCGAGCATTGTCCATTACCGGAGGCATTAATGGAATTTATTTCCCTGCCTTATTTTTAGACTTCACATCAAAAAATTAGCCTTGGAACACTGTACCTTAAAGCTTGGGTTTTAGAGTGATAAAAAGTAAGGCTCACTTTAAACCCAAGCAACAAAAAAAAGAGTTAGCCTGTCTTTCATGGCTTGGTCCGGCAGTGCCCTTTTTTCCTCTGTAATGTAGGCCCGTTTTGGGTTTTTCCAAAACAGGCCTTTTACAAATTAAAACTTGTTCGGGTTAAATCCTCCCGCCTCTACATACTTTTTAATTCCTAAATATTTTTGCAGCAATTTGTCTGAACTGGGGGCCCACCATCCTTTCCCTATGGATGCCACTATGCTTCTTAAAATCAAACCAGCCTTGCTGGCTTTAAATTGGGGTTACTTAGCACTCGGGGGGCATTCTCTTGGAGATCACCATGCAATTGCCTTGCTTTTCAGATATTATCGCCTCGTAACACTATCTCCCCAATTCTTTCTGGGGGGTCCCACCAAAAAAATCTTCCCGTATTTCGATCTCTGTTTTGTGACCTACTTGCACCTTTTTTAACAACAGCATCCTTGATTTCCTTTTTTCCTTGGCCCAATGTAATCGATGGTTTTAAAGGGGTTTTCCATACTGCCTGGCCAGCCAGCCACAAACTCCACTTTCATATTTTGCAATGATTTTTTTTTCAGTTTACCATATTTCTGACATTCTTTACCACAGGCCTGGCATAGGAGCTTTCTTGGGGCCCATGGTGTTATTTAGCAGTTGCAAGCACTAAAAACACTGGAATAATGACAAAATGTATGGTATGAATGGGGGGCTCACTCCTTAAACAATGGCACACTGACTTCAATGGAGTGTTGGGCCCGTTTCAGGCCACGCGACGCGCCGGGACGAACACAAACTCCGAGCTGATCCACGAACACCAACCAATTTTTTTCCAAAAATATCACAAACTCCAATTTTAAAAACACCACGCCAACGAACTCCTCCACTGTAATAATAATAATAAACCATACCACCACGGGGCTTGAACCCGCGGTTAGAGAGTCATAAATCTCCAGACCGACGCGTTAGCCACTGGGCTAGCTGGCTACAATAAGATTCATCGAACTAGGTATACAGTCTCTCCTCACTTAACGACGGAGATAGTGGCCTAAGACCCCCTCGGAACGATTTCATCACTAATCGAGGAACCACCCCTACTGACACTTCAAAAGTGTCACCACCCAAAATTAAAACATTCAGTTTTATGTTTCTGGGAAATTCCTTTCAATCTGTGTATTATTAACGGTAATACAACATGAAATAAGTCAATGACTTACTTCCAGATATTCCAGGAAACGCCTGCATAGCTGATTACTTGGGAATTATTTTTTTTAAATCGCACTTTTTCAGTCTTTGA
The DNA here is from genome assembly GCA_009830355.1 of Cherax destructor. Taxonomy (NCBI): domain Eukaryota; kingdom Metazoa; phylum Arthropoda; class Malacostraca; order Decapoda; family Parastacidae; genus Cherax; species Cherax destructor. Next base: position 61,341 of record WNWK01002254.1, read on the forward strand.
ATAGGGTAAGAGTGATCTTCTATAGTTACCCTTCAGGTGCTAACGTTTTCTCGGTCACTTTTTTGTTTTCATCCTTCTCTGCCCTCCACCCTTCAATACCTCTCTACAGTGGACCCCAACTTGCAGTCGTTCTGAGTATCGGTCAGTTTGAGTTTCGATTGCTTTTTCGGTCCAGTTTTCCCTGCCACCCGGTCATTTCCCTGACTATCGGTCCAGGTACCAGACCTGTCAGCCTGCCCGCTTGCGTGCCTCGCCGTGCAGGCGGCGTGAGCCCAGTCTAGCTTTGTTTACCATTGAGAGAACATTACCCAGCGCACTCATTCAAACATTTCACGATAAATTTATTGTGCTTATTGCTTTTAGTGATTGCCACTGTGAAATAAGTCACCATGGGTACAAAGAAGCTTCTAGTGGCACCCTGGTAAAGAAAGTGAGAAACACCATCGAACTGAAGAAGGAGATAGAAAAATATGAGAGTGGCTTATGTGTGATTGAGCTTGCCAGGATGTACAACAAAACCAATCTACTATCACCTCTATCCTGGCAAAGAGAAAAGAAATCAAGGAAGCTAATGTTGTAAAAGGTGTTGACATGTTTGCAAAATAACCACAAATAGTGGATGAGGTTGAGAAATTGTTGGCAGTGTGGATCAATGAAAAACAGATAGCGGGTGATAGTGTTACCACGGCGATAAATTGTGAAAAGGCAAAGCAGTTGCACGCAGATCTTGTCAAGGCAATGCCTGGAACCAGTGGTGATGTGAGTGATTTTAAAACCAGCAAAGGCTGGTTTAACAGATTTAGGAAACGTAGTGGCATACACAGTGTTGTAAGGATGGTGAGGCAGCCAGTTCAGACAAACGTGCTGCTGAAAAGTTTGTGTCTGAATTTAAGGGGTTCGTTGACACTGAAAATTTGAACCCCAACAAGTGTTTAATTTTGATGAAACAGGCCTGTTTTGGAAGAAAATGCTAAACAGGATCTACATTACTCAGGAGGAAAAGGCACTGCCAGGACATAAGCCTATGAAAGACAGGCTAACTCTCATGTTGTGTAGTAATGCTAGTGGGGATTTTAAAGTGAAGCCTTTCCTGGTGTATCACTCTGAAAATCCCAGAGTGTTCAAGAAACACAATGCGAACAAGAATAATTTGTGTGTGTTTGGAAGGCTAACACCAAGGCATGGGTCACGAAGGCAATTTTCCTGGAATGGCTCACTGGAGTGTTTGGCCCCAGTGGAAGAAATACCTCCTGGAACAGAAATTGGGACTCAAGTGCCTCCCTCTACTGGACAATGCTCCTTCATCCTCACAACTTGGAAGACTATTTGTTTGAGAACTTCAGTTTTATAAAGTGAAGTTCTTGCCTCCTAACACCACTCCTCTCCTCCAGCCCATGGACCAGCAGGTCATTTCTAACTTCAAGAAACTGTACACAAAAGCAGTGTTTCAAAAGTGCTTTGAAGTGACCTTGGACACTGAGTTGACCCTAAGAGAGTTCTGGAAAGATCACTTCAGTATCCTCCATTGCATAGGCCTTATAGGTAAGTCTTGGGAGGGAGTGACTTCCAGGACTTTGAACTCTGCTTGAGACCACTGTGGCCAGATTGTTTTGAAAAGAGGATTTTGAAGGATTTGAGGCTGACCCTGACCCTGACCCTGATGACCCTGTGCCTATTGTGGAAGATATTGTGGCATTGGGCAAGTCCCTGGGGTTGGAGGTGAGTGGTAAGGATGTGGAAGAGTTGGTGGAGGGTGAGGTGGGATGTGAGGCGAGGTGGGAGGTGAGGTGAGGTGGGAGGTGAGGTGAGGTGGGAGGTGAGGTGAGGTGGAGGTGAGGTGAGGTGGGATGTGAGGTGAGGTGGGATGTGAGGTGAGGTGGGATGTGAGGTGAGGTGGGAGTGAGGTGAGGTGGGATGAGGTGAGGTGGGATGTGCTAACAAAACAAAATAATTAAAAGGTTTATTATTAAAGTGAGTGTCTAGGGTTTCAAAGTAAATAAATGTACATATGATCAGGATGTTCATTAAGTAATGCATTAGGAGGTTAATTAGGAGGTTAGTCCCTCACAGGGTAGACCTAACCACTGAAGAGCTGCAAGAGCTTCATCTGGAACAGCATCAGACGACAGTAGAGGAAATTGATTCACAGAAGGAGGATGGACAGGGGTGAGGTAGTAATTTCTTCAGAGATTAAGGAAATTTGTTCTATGTGGACTAAGGTGCAGACATTTGTTGAAAAACACCACCCCTGAGCAAGCTGAAACAAGCCATATCTGCAACATGTTCAATGACAAAACCTTATCCCACTTCAGGAAAATGTTAAAGAGCGCAGACACAGAGCACTCTTGACAGTTATTTTTCTAGACAGGGTCAGTGACTCTCAAGCTGGTCCTAGTGGGATTAAAAGACAAAGAAGGGAAGTAGCCCAGGGAGGAACTTGTCACCTGAAGTCCTTATGGAGGGGATTTCCCTTCCAAACACTAAGCCCTTTCCTGTCCTCCTCCCTATCTTCCAGATGCCAGAGTCTCTTCAATAAAGGTAAGTAAATGTTATTTTAAATGTTTAATTATAAATTTATTACTTTATATATATTTATAATTGTTTGTGTATGTAAACTATAGTTAATCTTTACAAAATTAATTTTTGTGAATATTTTGGGTGTTTGGAACGGATTAATTGTATTTACATTATTTCTATGGGAAATAAGGGTTCAACTTTCGAACAGTTAGAGTTAAGGTAATATGACCGTTGGAATGTAAATGACCGAACCTCAGGGGTCCACTGTATATAATGTCAGTTTTTATCATGCTTCTACGTTATTTATGTTATACAAAATGTTATTCTGGAATAAATATGATAGGTAGGTAATATTTATTGATAATAATACAGTGGTCCCTCAACTAACGAACTTAATCCGTTCCAGGAGCTAGTTCTTAGCACGAAAAGTTTGTAATTTGAAACCTTATTTCCCTAAGAAATAATGTAAATACAATTAATCCGTTTCCACCCAAAAATTTTCCCCAAAAAATTCATTTTTTTAAATAATAAATACTATAGTTTTACATACAGAAAACAGTGAGAAATAAATATAAAGCACTAATTATAATGGACAAATGAACAGTTAAATAAGTTTTATCTTTATTGAAGACTTGTTGGCGTATGAAAAGAATTTGTTTGGAGAGAGAACAAAATAGTCCTTCAATATGACAATAATATCAACTCTACAGCTTATTTATCTAGCACAATTCATCTAATATGACATAATAAACTATATTAATAATATAGAAACATGATATAAACTCTAGAATGAATAAAACATGTCATTACGATGTAAGACTGGTGGTAGTGTGTTGTTGTTGGTATAAGGGCCACTGACCATAGCCGTGGTGGGTGCAGCTGGCCATCACTATTCACACAAAACAATGTGCATAATTTATAACTAAGAAACATTTACACTTTAATTTATAAATAAGAAATATTTACACTTTAATTTATAAATAAGAAATATTCACACTTATATAAATAAGAAATACTTTCACTTATCTTGAGAGATGGTGGCAGAGGACTGTGCTCTTCTCAGTGTCCCTATATAATCTCAAACAACATTGTAGAAGGTAAGTTTTGTGTTGTCATTTTCTATTGATTAATCGCTAACTTACTTAAGTAAATAAGTTTATTCAGGTATACACAAATCCAGTTATACAGTGGTACCTCGAAAGTTACGATATTTTTCGTTCGAGAATGCTGTTCAAGTGCCATTACCAAACAATTTATCCCCATAAGGAATAATGTAAAATAGACTAGTCCTTTTACACCCCCAAAAATATACATACAAAAGCATTTAAAAAATAAACTTACATAAAGGGCGATTTTGGGGACCATCGTAACTCGAGGTACCACTGTACATAAATTATCATACATAGCAGCATATGTGTAGAAAACCTAGGATAACCCAAAAAAGTCAAGACAGAGTGACTTATTTCCATTGCTACACTTTATCACTGGCTGGTGCTATAGCCTTTATCGACTTGTGAATCTTCTTTGGACCCATGGTTACTTATTTCACAGTGACAATCAATGAACCAGCAATAAACACAACAAAAGTATTGTGAATGTTTGAAAGAGCACACTGGGTAATGTTCTCTAAAGTGTAAACAACACTTGACTGGCATCCCTCACCGCGCAAGCGCGGGCAGGCGGACAGGTTTGGTACGGTTCGCTTCACGAGTAAATGTTCGCTACGTGAGAAAAATATTTTGCAAAAAAGCGTTTGTTACACGATTTGTTCGCTATATGGAGCGTTCGTTAGGCGGGGTTCCACTGTAGTATAATTATACAATATTTTATAGTGGGGGGAAGCATCATGAGTTACTGACACACTGCTGCTTCTCCCTCTGCTGTAGCTCTGCTCACTTTGTAATGATGCTAAATGCTGAATTTAATACATATACATACTAGAAAAATAAAATGAAACTCTAACTTGATAATTTATTTTAATTTGCATAACTCTTATATATGTATTACAGAAAACAATAAAAAAGTAAAATACACATACAATGAGTTAAACTTACAGAAAAACACGTTAAATTCACCATCTAACATTGTTACGATGTGGGAGGAGCTAAATGAGAGAGGAGAGGCAAGAAGTAGCACTCAGTGTCTGGTGAGTCGTCATGGGTGTTGGATGTTAGCCGTGGCACTAATAAAATGTTGTGTAATTGCACTAATATTAGTAATAAAGGTTGTCTATTACATTTATTCCAAATTTATATCAGAAACACGATAAATTCCCTAGAACTGTAATAAAGACGCTGAAATGAATAATATACAGTAGACCATCATTTAGCACGGTAGTTACGTTCCTGAAAACGTCATGTTAGGTAAAATCGTGTTAGATAATTAAAAGAACTTATGGGAAAAATAGGGTTACGTTCCTGGGAGTCCCCAAAAAGCCAAACAAGTTTTTTATAGACCAACAGATCTTGCAAAAATTGAAGGTGAATATGTAATTGTAGTTCATTGTCGTGATATATTACTGCTTAAGACTACAAATGCAATAGAAATAATAGTATTTCTCCTAAATTGTGGGTAATGATGTTTGGTTATGGTTGAAGAGAGTGGATATGGATGGTGTGGCCCTACTGGGCTGAGGTGGATGGTTGTTGGTAGAAGTGGATGGTAGAGGTTCTGGTACTGAAGTCGATGGTTGTATTGCAGTGTGCATAAATTCTGTAATGGATCTCTGGGCTCTTTTACCCTGCAGTACATTATACAGCTGACGGTAAGGCATCATCAGCTGGTCTAGACCCCATTTCAAGGCCCTGCTTCTAGCTTTGTCAGGGTCCTCTTCAGTGAAAAAGTCTGCGACTTTACCAATAATATGGAACTGCTCATGTAACTGCTGCAATGTTTTTCTTCAGGTTCATCTTCATCTTCTGTTATCTCCCTCCCTTGTATCTGTGCATCGAACTCTGCCAACATTTCCTCTGGACTCCTGTCTTCATCATCATCATCTTCTAAGAGTTCATTCACATCTTCATTCATATCTTCAAAACCATCACCTGGTAATCTCCTTGCCAGCTGAACAATTTCCTGAACTTCACTCTCAAGCAAAGGGAAAAAACCCGTGAAAGAATTAACTACAGAAGGCCACTACTTTCCCCAGCCTGCATTTAATGTTGATTGGCGCACTTCACTCCATGCACTTCTAGCATAGCTGATGGCATCTGCAATGTTAAATTTACTCCAGAAGCTTGGTACTGCCAAGTTGGAGTCAGAGTCCATTGATGCAACTAGTTTTTTCATAACTTTTTTTGTGTAGTTACACTTGAATGACTTAATAACTCCCCGGTCCAGTGGTTGAATCAGAGATGTTGTATTTGGAGGTAAAAATACAACTTTTACATGTGGGGTCACATCCAGCAAAGCTTGTGGATGAGTACGGGAATTATCAAGAATGAAGAGAGCCTTGAATGCAAGGTTCTTGCTGTGCAGGTAAAACTTGACTTCAGGAATAGTGATGCTTAAACCAGCCAATAAATATTTCCTCTGTCATCCATGCTGACTGGTTTGACCTCCAAATTACTGGTAAGGTGTTTTTATTCACACCTTTCAAAGCTCAAGGATTCTTAGAGTGGTAAATAACCATGAGCTTACCCTTGAAATCACCTGATGCATTACCGCAAAGGAGCAAGGTGAAGTGATCCATTGCTGTCTTGAAGCATGGTGCACTTTTCTCTTGCTGACTGATAAAAGTTTGTGTTGGCATTTTCTTCCAGAAAACACTTGTCTCGTCAGCATTATACACTTGATGTGGTTCATAGCCACCCTCAGAAATAAGTTCCTGAAATTCAGCAGGGAAATTACTTGCTGCTGTATGATCAGCTGAAGCAATTTCACCAGAAAACTTAACACAGTAGACCGTCATTTAGCACGGTAGTTATGTTCCTGAAAACGTCGTGTTAGATAAATTCGTGTTAGATAATTAAAAGAACTTATGGGGAAAACAGGGTTACGTTCCTGGGAGTCCCCAAAAAGCCAAACAAGTTTTTTTTAGACCAACAGATCTTGCAAAAATTGAAGGTGAATATGTAATTGTAGTTCATTGTCGTGATATATTACTGCTTAAGACTACAAATGCAATAGAAATAATAGTATTTCTTACCCTAAATTGTGGGTAATAGTGTTTGTGGATGATTGCTAAGAGTGGATATGCATGGTGTGGCCCTACTGGGCTGAGGTGGATGGTTGTTGGTTGTCGGCAGAAGTGGATGGTAGAGGTTCTGGTACTAAAGTCGATGGTTGTATTGAAGTGTGCATAAATGCTGTAATAGTTCTATGGGCTCTTTTACCCTGCAGTACATTATACAGCTGATGGTAAGGTATCATCAGCTGGTCCAGACCCAGTTTCAAAGCACTTCTAGATTTGTTTTTGTACAGTGGAACCTCGCTATTTGAACACTCCAAAACTCACCCTTTTATGTAAGTTTATTATTGTAAGTGCTTTTATAAGTGTATTTTTGGGGGTCTGAAATGGATTAATCTAATTGCATCATTTATTATGGGAATAAATTCGTTTGATAACAGCACTTGAACAGCATTCTGGAATGAGGGTGAGTTTTGGAGTGTTTGAATAGCGAGGGTCCACTGTATAATTATACTATTACTATCATATTTATTCCAGGATTATATTAGGTATAACATAAATAATGTAGAAGCATGATAAAGATGCATAAATTAATAAAAACTAACATATAGGTATTGAAGGGTTGGCGGGGCTATGAGAGAGAGAGAGAGAAGGTGGAGCAGTGTCTTAGTTGCTCATGGACCACCATGGCATGAGGACATGTTCACAGCACTATAAAGTATTGTAAAATAATACTATTACTATCAATAAAGGTTATCTACGTATCATATTTATTCCAGAATAATATTAGGTATAACATAAATATCGTAGAAGCATGATAAAGATGCACAAAATAATAAAAACTTATATTATATACGTAGAGGTATTGAAGGGTAGGCGGGGCTATGAGGGAGACAGGCTATCAGTCTCTCTCAGCTCAGTTACTCACGAACTACCATGGCGTGTGAAGGTGTGAGCTCACCGCACTAAAATATTGTATAATAATACTTATTATTACTATCAATAAGTTATCTACCTATCATATTTATTCCAGAATAATATTAGGTATAACATAAATAACGTAGCAGCATGATAAAGATGCCAAAATTAATAAAAATATGACATAGATAATGAAGGTTGGAGGGTGGGCCCAGCGTCAGCCCGTAAACAAAGCCAGCCTGTCCCACACACCAGCCAGGGTACTTCCCCACACACCAGCCAGGGTACTTCCCCACACACCAGCCAGGGTAGTTCCCCACACACCAGCCAGGGTACTTCCCCACACACCAGCCAGGGTAGTTCCCCACACCAGCCAGGGTACTTCCAAACACACACCAGCCAGGATACTTCCCCACACACCAGTCAGTGTACTTCCCCACACACCAGCCAGGGTACTTCCCCAAACACCAGCCAGGGTACTTCCCCACACACCAAAATTGGGTTTAGCAAATATTCTGATTATAATAATAATAATAATAATAATAATAATAATAATAATAATACTTTATTGAGACATGGTACAATGATACATGGTTGGGTAGACAAGATACATAATTATTGATGAGATGGACATGCCAAAAGCCCCTAATATGCTGTGCATTGCTGGCATTCTTAGGACTACTTATAATAATAATAATAATAATAATAATAATAATAATTTTTATTTCAATGCATGTTACAAGTGTACAATGTTATTGGTAGTTACAATTATAAAACAATTATAAAACTGTAATGCAAGGAGAGCCACTGGCATGCCATGGCATTAGGGGCAGTTTATTCTAGAGACTTATTCACTAAGTACTTAATGCTAAAGAAATTGATTGAGTTTATTCTAGTTCTGTATTATTTAAATTATTAAATGGTTATACATACTATTAAAAGACAATACAAGAGAAATTGGTTGAGTTTAATCTAGTTGTAGAATTTATTTCAAATTACAGTATGTTGATGCTATACTAGTATAATAACAATACTAGAAATAGTTTTTAGAGTTTCATCTAGATATATATTTTATTTCAAATTAAGAAAATGATGATACTATAAGATTTTAAATGACAATATGATGATATGAAATTGCAACAAGTGTTAAGGAGGATGAACATATCAAATTGAGATCTTCTTAGGTAAAATAATATTGGGTTTGGAAGTTTGTTACAGTATGAGTATTTAGTATAGGGTGAGTAGGTGATTTTGAGAAGAGTCTTGAATTGATTTTCCGACAAGGTTAACTTGATATTTACTGGTAATGAATTCCAGATTCTGGGGCCCTTTATGTGCATAGAATTTTTACATTGGTTAGTATGGACTCGGGGTATGTCAAATAGTGATCTGTGTCTTGTGTCATGTTCATGGGACCTATTAAAGTTGTTGAGGAGAATTCTGAGCGCAGGGTTGATATTAGCATGTAGAGTTTTATGTATGTAGAAGGCACATGAATAGGTATGAATATTTTTATGGTGAGTAGTTTTAAGGTTCTGAATATAGGTGGAGTATGCTGTCTAGAGTGGGAATTTGTTATCATCCTGACTGCAGCCTTTTGCTGGGTTATGAGTGGTCTAAGGTGATTTAATGTTGTTGAGCCCCATGCACAGATTCCATAGGTGAGATAAGGGTAGATAAGAGAATGATATAGTGCAATGAGAGCTGGTTGAGGCACATAATAGCGTATCTTAGATAATATACCTACTGTCCTTGAGATTTTCTTGGAAATTTGTTGTATGTGTGTTTGGAATTTAAGACTACTGTCAAGGTGGATTCCTAGGAATTTTCCCTCTGTGAGCCTTGTGATGGGTGAACCATTTAGCGTTATGTTAAGTGGAACATTTGTAGCTTTGTTTCCAAACTGAATGTAGTAGGTCTTGTCCGTATTGAGAGTAAGCTTATTTGTCATCATCCATGTTGATATTTTCTGTAATTTGGCATTAACTGTGTTGGCTAGTACGACTGGATTTGGGTGAGAGAAGACATATGTTGTGTCATCTGCAAACAAAATGGGTTTGAGTAGTTGTGATGCATTCGGTAGGTCATTTATGTAAATGAGGAATAGGAGTGGCCCCAGGACACTACCTTGAGGGACACCGACTGTAATTTGTTGTGTGGAAGAGTTCTCTCCATTTGTGTTCACGTACTGACTTCTGTTGCTAAGGTACGACTTTAGGTAGTTGAGGGGTGCCCCCTAATACCATAGTGCGCTAATTTTGTGAGCAATAAATCATGGTCGACTGTATCAAAAGCTTTGCGTAGGTCTATGAAGATTCCCAGCGGAACTTCTTTCTTCTCAAGTGCGGTGTATATTAACTCTAACATGTGTGTTATAGCATCGTTTGTGCTCTTGTTGGTCCTGAATCCAAATTGACAGGGGTTTAGTACATTGTGTGAGACGAGGTAGGAATAGATCTGTTTATGAATAAATTTTTCGAAGATTTTAGAAAGCAGTGGTAAATTTGAGATTGGTCTGTAATTGTTCAAGCCAGTTTGGTCACCTCCTTTGTGGATCAGGGTGACCCTAGCTATTTTGAGAATTGATGGGAAGGTTGAAGATTCAATGGATTTATTGAATAATGCTGCTATAATTGGTGACAGTACATGTGTAGCTTTTTTGTACATAAAGGGTGGTAAGCTGTTTATGTCTCCTGCTTTGTTTTTAAGGGTGTTGATTATGAGTGAGACTTCAATTGAGTTGGTAGGAGCTAGGAATAGTGTATCTGGGTAGGTGTTGGTGAGGTAGTCTGTTGGACGAGTGTTCGAGCTTGGGATCCTACTCGCTAGATTCTTTCCTATGGTGGAGAAGAAAACATTAAGTCTGTTTGCTGTCTCAGTTGGTGAGAGTAGGGGTTCGTCTGTTTTTGATAATTTGTTGATAATTTATAAAATAAGTATAATTGTGTATCTAAGTTATAAAGTTTAATTATAAGTTAAACATATCAATTAGTTGCAGCATTGCAACTAATTGAGTGAGATAACAATTTAAAACATATCAATTAATTGCAGCAATGCAACTAATTGAGTGAGATAACAAGTTGAACATATCAATTATTTGCAGCAATGCAACTAATTGAGTGAGATAACAATTTAAAACATATCAATTAATTGCAGCAATGCAACTAATTGAGTGAGATAACAATTTAAAACAATTAATTGCATTGCAGTTACAGTTTACATGGTCATTATAATGTAAATGTTATGGAAATAGTTAGCTTAGTATGTATTATTCATAACAGGTTTTTACATTTAAGTGATTAGTCAGGTTTTTACAGTAAGTGATTTTTCTACTTTGTTGAGAATGTTTGATATTGAGCACTTAGGTTTGGGTGAGAAGGTGGTTTTTTAGCATCGTTTTGAATTGGGGTAAAGGCAGGGTTTCTTTGGCTATGACAGGTAATGAATTCCAAATTTTCATGCCTTTTATATGCATTGAGTTTTTACATAGTGTTAGATGGACACGGGGAACATCGAGGAGTGACATGTATGACATGCACGTGTATGAACCAAACTGAATGCTGGTACGGATGCATGGGTGGGTGAGGGTGGCGGTAGGACTCCCCCACTGACACTTGTTTAACCCACCGCGGGCGACCGCGCGCTGAAAATTTTTTCCCCTCCCGCGAACCGTATAATATCATTCTTACGTCGTGTTAGATAATAATGTGCCGCAATTCTTCAATCGTGCAATACTCATAACGTGCAACATAATCTCATGCTAAATGACAGTCTACTGTATTATGTAACTTATTATGCAACTTAAAGTTCTGGAACCAGCCTGTGCTAAACACACACTCATTTTCATGCCTTCCTTATCACACACTGCTTTAAACAACTGTAAGGCCTTTTCCCTAATTAAGAGGAAATTAAGTGGTGCACCTTTCTTTGTTTTCTGTTCGATCCACTCAAGCAACAAGTTTTCTGTTTTATTTACTTGTTGGGACCTACGTGTCATTCTTTTCATGAGCTCACATTTTGGGTTATTCATTACACAAGCTCGTATATTCGCCTCATTCTTCCTAATTGTACAAACTGACACTTCATTACGGCCATAGGCCCTCACTATATCCACCACACGTGAGCCACTCTTAAGCTTATCTAATATCTCGATTTTCTTTGTAATCCTTAGACTTGAACGCTTAACCCTTTGGGGGTCGACAGGCCTTCTGAGGAAAGTGTTCCTGGGGTCGAAAAATATTCGGAAAAAAAAAATTATTTTTTCTTATGAAATGATAATTTTTTTTTCTGAATCTAAATAGCTAAACAAAAAATTTTTGCGATCAATACTTACGGAGATATGGAGGCTTCAAGTTGACCCAAAATGATCCGGTGACAGCAACATCGGTGACTTCCGGTTGGCCGGTAATCGTTTTTTTTTTTTTTTTTTTTTTGAAGTTGTTTTCTTATGAAATTTAATTTTTTTTTTTTTTCAAATAACTTTTATGGACTGAGACCAATATAAGTGCTGTTTTTCAAATATTCACTCGCTAATTCTTATATAATAATGCCACAAAGTTTGTTATCACTAGTTTGATTACAAAACATATTTACAACAATGTACAGTGGTACCTCGAGTTACGATGGTCCCCAAAATCGCCCTTTTATATAAGTTTATTTTTTTAAATGCTTTTGTAAGTATATTTTTGGGGGTGTAAAAGGACTAGTCTATTTTACATTATTCCTTATGGGGATAAATTCGTTTGGTAATGGCACTTGAACAGCATCCTCGAACGAAAAAATATCGTAACTCAAGGTACCACTGTACAATTATGTGTATAACTATTGTTCAATCATATATATACACATATTGAGTCACTGCACATGTTTCTAGAAGTTCTGCAGTTATTCCATTCCACACACATAAAACGAGTGTCTTTGCGTTTCTGTGGGCGTCTTTTTGTATGTGCACAGACATAACACCTCTTCTGAGCCTTTTTCTTGCAAGCAGTAGCAAGCAGTTTTGTTAGGAAGTGTTCACGACCAAGCCTCAGACGAGAGGGTAGTTGTTGGTAATTTCGTGGGCGGTTTTCTATTGCAGGTGGTGTTTCTTGGTACTTGGTGATAATTTGCCTGATAACAGACAAACAAAATTCGCCATATGGTGGTTTGTTTGTGGTCTTCAACTTATAAACATTATAAGCATTGAGCATGGAAATGTCCAGAATGTGAAAAAAGAGTTTTATGTACCACTTATAACTCTTTCTAACACAATCAGCAAACCCAATCTGCATGTCACATTTGTCCACTGAACGCATATTGAGAGTGTAGTCCATCACAGCTGCAAGTTTTAGAATGGGTTCATCGGTCTCTCTATTCACCCTGCCACTGTCTGCCATTTCATTAGGGTGAATTGATGACAACAGTGTGACATCTCGTTTGTCATGCCACCGAAATGCCATGATATCATTGGCAGCAAACGCCTGCACCTCACCTGTACGAGTGCCTGCACTGAACCTAGGCATATGCTTACGATTTGCACGCACTGTACCGCACACATCTGTCAAGTTCACTCACAAAAAATCACTGAGGGAGGGGCTTGTGTACCAGTTATCAGTATATAATATATGCCCCTTGCCAAGATAAGGTTCCATCATTGTTCTAACCACATCACCAGAGATACCCAGTAACTTCCTGGTATCTTTCAATGTATTACTTCCAGTGTACACAATAATATCCAATACAAGACCACTGTAGCAATCACAAAGCACAAACAACTTTATACCAAAGCGTTTCCTTTTGCTTGGTATATACTGCTTGAATGACAGTCTACCTTTGAACAGAATCAGTGACTCATCAATAACAAGCTTCCTGAAGGGATAAAAATACATATTGAACTTCTCTTTCAGATACAGAAACACATTCCTAATCTTATATAACCTGTCGGTTCTGTCAGGCCTGGTTTTGTCTGAAAAATGCAACATACGTAGAAGTAGCACAAATCAATTCACTGGTATAATATCACTGAAAGCTGGTGTTGCAATCAATCTGTCTGTTGACCAATATGATTTGATACGGTGCTTATAGACATGCGGCATAAGCATTATTGTGGCAAAGAAAAGATACATCTCTGCCACAGTTGTCTCCTTCCACTGGTGTAGACGTGATTTTGGTGAAAGAATCGTGTTTGCCATTGTGTAATCGAAGTATCTGTTGCTTTCTCTGATAATAATGTCTATCAGGGGTTCGTCAAAGAATAACTGGAAACATTCCAGTTCAGTGGCATTGTTCCCAAGTGGACAAGATGGGTGTAATCCACTGTGACTTTCATAAAACTGATGGGGATTGGGAATAAAATTGTCAGCTTCCTGCCAATCCCAGGTGCGGTCTGCTGGTGGGTACTGGATATTTACAGGTGGTTGTGGGGGTTGTGGAAGTGGAGGTTGTAGTTGTGGGGGTTGGTGGGTGGGTGAGGGTTGCCTTTGTTGTAACTGAGCTGAGTCAGCGGCATGGGTGCCAGCATGGTCCACTGCTGGTGCCTCGCGCGCCGCACCACCACCACCACTACCAGTTGCATGCACATTTCTCATACCAATTGCAACGCTATCATCATCATTTTCACTATCACTTCCTGTTGTATGCCCATGGGATGTACTCCGAGATGTACTCCTAACCCTTGGAAGAGCATATGGCACACTACCAGAGCGCATATACCTTCGTATATACTGACACTTCACTGGTGAATATTCCTCTTCACTCGCGCTACTGGAACTATTTTGAAGGGCTTGGAGTTCATAGTCACTATCAGTATCATCACTATTGCTCACATCTGAGTCTGGGACATTAGAAAATAGGAGTTTCCGCCTTCGTTCTGGTACAACTGGCCGTGAACAAGACGCCGCAGCACCAGAGGTGGACGGCTGTGGGTCGTCTGGGTTTTCCTCACTTATACCGGTATTATGGTCACTAGCTTCGGTCACAACCGCCTCAAAACCTTGAAAGTCACCTTCACTAACACCCCCATCACTGTTAGAACTGTCACTGATGAATAAAAGTGTCCCAATTCGCCGAGGAGTAAGGTGTTTCTTGCTGCGAGGCATGGTGGAGAAGGTGTACTGGAATGGTGTTCCCACAATGCACCACTGGGTGCCCGATTTTTTTCCTACTGCACACACTGACTGCGCAGACCCATTCTCTCATCCCTAGGCCTACCAGCTGTTTCCTGCTTAATTTGAAGCTGCTAGAATTTACGCGTACTAGTACGGCACCAACCCCTGCTCGTAAAACGTACTAGTACGACACCGACCCCGAAAGGGTTAAACCTTTTCTTGTCACTTCCTGGAACACTTGTATGCTTACTGGGTGCCATGATTGCTTGGCAGATTTATGAAAATGCAATGAAAATGAGAAAATATATGTAAATAAACACAGCTAGCTTCCTGATTATTGTACGACATGCACACATATGAACCAAACTGAACGCTGGGAGGGATGCATGGGTGGGTGAGGGTGGCGGGGGATAGCAGTAGGACTCCCCCACTGACTCAGTGGTTTAACCCACCACGGGCGACCGCGCGCTCAAAATTTTTTTCCCCTCCCGCGTACCGTGTCATATCAATTTTACGTCGTGTTAGATAAAAATGTGCCACAATTCTTCAATCATGCAACATAAACTCATGCTAAATGACGTCTACTGTATGCCATATTATGTGAGTGGGGTTGAGGTGAAGGCTGCCACTAAGGGATAAGATTATAAGATAGATACATTGTTTACATCAGGGGAAACATGCCTAGATCACTCTTGTCATAGGAAAAAACACAAAAATTGCATTTATTATTATTATTATAATTTATAATAATTTATAATAATAATAATAATCCACCAGAAGTTGGTGGATGAATTTGGTAGGGTGTGTAAAAGAAAAAAATTGAAAGTGAATATAGGAAAGAGTAAGGTGATGAGGATAACAAAAAGAATAGGTGACGAAAGATTGGATATCAGATTGGAGGGAGAGAGTATGGAGGAGGTGAATGTATTCAGATATTTGGGAGTGGACATGTCGGCGGATGGGTCTATGAAGGATGAGGTGAATCATAGAATTGATGAGGGGAAAAGGGTGAGTGGAGCACTTGGAGTCTGTGGAGACAAAGAACCTTGTCCATGGAAGTAAAGAGGGAATGTATGAGAGTATAGTTATACCAACGCTCTTATATGGGTGTGAAGCATGGGTGATGAATGTTGCAACGAGGAGAAGGCTGGAGGCAGTGGAGATGTCATGTCTGAGGTCAATGTGTGGTGTGAATATAATGCAGAGAATTCGGAGTTTGGAAATTAGGAGGAGGTGCGGGATTACCAAACGATTGTCCAGAGGCTGAGGAGGGGGTTTTTGAGGTGGTTTGGACAGGTAGAGAGAATGGACGAGACAGAGTGACTTCGAGTGTATAAATCTGTAGTGGAGGGAAGGCGGGGTAGGGTCGGCCTAGGAAAGGTTGGAGGGAGGGGTAAAGGAAGTTTTGTGTGCGAGGGGGTTGGACTTCCAGCAAGCATGTGTGAGCGTATTTGATAGGAGTGAATGGAGGCATATGGTTTTTAATACTTGACGTGCTGTTGGAGTGTGAGCAAAGTAACATTTATGAAGGGATTCAGGGAAACCGGCAGGCCGGACTTGAGTTCTGGAGATGGGAAGTACAGTGCCGGCACTCTGAAGGAGGGGTGTTAATGTTGCAGTTTTATAACTGTAGTGTAAAGCACCCTTCTGGCAAGACAGTGATGAAGTGAATGATGATGAAAGTTTTTCTTTTTCGGGCCACCCTGCCTTGGTGGGAATCGGCCGATGTGTTAATAAAAAAAAAAAAAAAAAAGTTATTTAGGTCACCTGCTTTGTTTTTTAATGTGTTGATTATAAGTGAAACTTCTATTGGGTTGGTTGGGGCTAGGAATAGTGTGTTCGGATAGGTGCCAGTGAGATAGTCATTAGGTGGAGTATTAGAACTTGGGATTTTGCTTGCCAGCTTTTTACCTATGGTGGAGAAGAAATCATTGAGTTTGTTTGCTGTTTCAATAGGTGGGAGTAGGGGTTCATCTGGTTTTGTTAGTTTGATTGTTCTGTTTGTGGATATCTTTTTTGTTCCTAGAATTTCAGATAGGGTTTTCCAGGTCTTTTTTATATCACCTTTTAAGTTATGTAATCTGTTCTCATAGTACAGTTTTTTTGACCTTCTTATCAGACTCGTTATGTTTGATGAGTAGCGTTTTGTTTGTTCTCTTGATATTTGTCCCATTCTGTACTGTTTTTCATATAGGTGCTTTATATTAATGGACTTGAGTATGCTTGTGGTTAGCCAGGGAGTATTTAATCTTTTAGTTGTGATTTGTTTAGTTTTTTTAGGGCAGTGTTTATTATAGAGGTATTGGGTCTTTTTAAGAAAATTATTAATACATAAGTCAGTATCTGGGAAGTTGTCTATTTCTGTTTGCCAGTCAATGTTTGTCATAGCTGTTATAAAGCTATTTATAGCTGTCTCATTATGTAGTCTGAAGGTAACTTTAGTAGTCTCTAGTGGTAATTTTCCGAGATTTGTTATGAGAAAGGTCGGGTAGTGGTCAGTGGTATTGTCTGTGATTATGCCTGATTTTAATGGGGATATGGTGTTAGTCCAGATATGGTCTAATAGAGAGGCACAGGTCTCAGAGATTCTCGTAGGTTTTGTTATTAAATGTTTATAACTGTGAGAGGTTTTTTTAGATATTTGGATTTAAATTTAGCTATTATATATTCTCCATGTTCATCTCTTGTGCAAGTATAGTATTGGTAAAGCTCTGCTACGCCATGTTGGTAAAGACATCTCATTTCACGCTCTCAAGAGCGGCACTCGCATCATCACGGTCCAGAATGCTGGCCAAGCTCGCGATCTTTCTCTTCTTACAACCATAGATTCTGCTCCTGTTACTATTGACAAGCACCATTCCCTCAATTCTTGTTGTGGTTCTGTCATTTTGCCCCACACTATTGTCCAACGGAATTTCCAGACATGTGGTGATGACATTTTCGAGCAGCTTGAGCTCCAAGAACTCCCTATCCTTAAAGTTGACACTTTTGTCCTCCCTGCCAATAAGCGAAGACGTTATCCTTGCAATATAGCTCGTTTAACATTTGACTGCCGTGAACTACCACCTTCGGTTTACATTGCAGGTCAACGTTTACAAGTCCGAAAGGTAACCCCTACACCGCAACAGTGTAGAAACTGCTGGCGTTTTGGTCATCCAGCAAAATATTGCAGGTCCATGGCCAAATGCCCAGTCTGTGGTGCTGACGACCATGCCAGTTCTTCTTGTACTCTCCCTCCCTCTTGCCTTAACTGTCATGAGGCACATCCATCATATTCTCGCCGTTGTCAGGTTTACCTGAATGAGCGGGAAATCCGTTGTCTCAAAGAGGCGGAAGGCTTCTCATATGCTATGGCCGTCTCTCATCTACGCCTTCAAGGGAGACTTCCCCGCATTTCCTATTCTCGAATTGCTAAACGTCGCCCCACTTCTGGGGTCCCAACTTCCACGGCTTCCTCTGTGGTCGCCTCATCTTCAATCACCCCTGTCTCGAATCCTTTTGATATTCTTGGCTCCGAGGTCCCTACTCGGCTTCCCATACTGTCCACACTCCTTCCTCTAAATTTACCACCGGGCTTATGAGTGAGCTGAGCTCATGACATAAAAATGTGAAGGAGGTAGGTAGGCTGGCTCATGAGTGTACAGTTGAGCTCTGTAATATCCAGTGAAACCAGTATGCCAGGGACCTCAAATCCAACCTTCACTATCATTCAAGTTTTATTTAATTGCTCTGTTGAGTATATTGCCCTGTGTCCTTCAGTACAGAAAATAGATTAGTGCGCAGAACTACTGAATAAAAAAAAAATAGACCAGTTTGCCTAAGTGTTTTAGGCCTGTGACATACCTACCATTGATCTACTTATTTACTTATATCAGAATCATAATGATAGCTTTCGAGTTAAGGTGCCAGGTCAGGTCTTGGTTTTTTAAACTAAAAAAGAAAAAAACAGCCTTGATGGGTAAGTGGGTAGCTACCCATGACAACCCTGGATTATTGGAATCAAAACAGAAATGATAAAATTGAGTGGTGTATTTCTTCAATAAATGTATGAAAAGGGGGAAGGTACCTAGTGATTGGCAGAGAGCATGCATAAAGAAAAAAAGGATAAAAGAGACTGTATTTATTACAGGGGAATAAGCCTGTTGAGTATACCAGATAGTGTATGGTAATTATTGAAAGAATTAAGACAGCAAGATTGCAGATGAACAGGGTTTTAACCCTTTGGGGGTCGAGAGGCCTTCTGAGGAAAGTGTTCCTGGGGTCGAAAAATATTCGGGAAAAAAAAAAATTATTTTTTCTTATGAAATGATAGAGTTTTTTTTTCTGAATCTAAATAGCTAAACAAAAATTTTTTGCGATCAGTACTTACGGAGATATGGAGGATTCAAGTTGACCCAAAACGATCCGGTGACGGCATCATCGGCGACTTCCGGTTGGCGGTATCGTTTTTTTTTTGAAGTTATTTTCTTATGAAATTTAATTTTTTTTTCAAATAACGTTTATGGACTGTGAGACCAATATAAGTGCTGTTTTTCAAATATTCACTCGCTATTTCTTATAAAATAATGCCACAAAGTTTGTTATCACTAGTTTGTTTACAAAACATATTTACAACAATGTACAATGTACAATTATGTTTATAACTATTGTTCAATCATATATATACACATATTGAGTCACTGCAGATGTTTCTAGAAGTTCTGCAGCCTGTGGAAGTCTCTGAAACATGGTTCCATGCACAATGGTGTTTCACATTCCACACACATAAAACGAGTGTCTTTGCGCTGCTGTGGGCGTCTTTTTGTATGTGCACAGACATAACACCTCTTCTGAGCCTTTTTCTTGTGGTGTTTCTTGGTACTTGGTGATTATTTGCCTGATAACAGACAAACAAAATTCGCCATATGGTGGTTTGTTTGTGGTCTTCAACTTATAAACATTATAAGCATTGAGCATGGTAATGTCCAGAATGTGAAAAAGAGTTTTATGTACCACTTATAACTCTTTCTAACACAATCAGCAAACCCAATCTGCATGTCACATTTGTCCACTAAGCGCATATTGAGAGTGTAATCCATCACAGCTGCAGGTTTTAGAATGGGTTCATCAGTCTCTCTATTCACCCTGCCACTGTCTGCCATTTCATTAGGGTGAATTGATGACAACAGTGTGACATCTCGTTTGTCATGCCACGAAATGCCATGATATCATTGGCAGCAACGCCTGCACCTCACCTCTCGAGTGCCTGCACTGAACCTAGGCATATGCTTACGATTTGCACGCACTGTACCGCACACATCTGTCATGTTCACTCGCAAAAAATCACTGAGGGAGGGCTTGTGTACCAGTTATCAGTATATAATGTATGCCCTTACCAAGATATGGTTCCATCATTGTTTTAACCACATCACCAGAGATACCCAGTAACTTCCTGGTATCTTTCAATGTATTACTTCCAGTGTACACAATAATATCCAATACAATACCACTGTAGCAATCACAAAGCACAAACAACTTTATACCAAAGCGTTTCCTCTTGCTTGGTATATACTGCTTGAAGCGACAGTCTACCTTTGAACAGAATCAGTGACTCGTCAATAACAAGCTTCCTGAAGGGATAAAAATACATATTGAACTTCTCTTTCAGATACAGAAACACATTCCTAATCTTATATAACCTGTCGGATCTGTCAGGCCTGGTTTTGTCCGAAAAATGTAACATGCGTAGAAGTAGCACAAATCGATTCACTGGTATAATATCACTGAAAGCTGGTGTTGCAATCAATCTGTCTGTTGACCAATATGATTTGATACGGTGTTTATAAACATGCGGCATAAGCATTATTGTGGCAAAGAAAAGATACATCTCTGCCACAGTTGTCTCCTTCCACTGGTGTAGACGTGATTTTGGTGAAAGAATCGTGTTTGCCATGGTGTAATCAAGTATCTGTTGCTTTCTCTGATAATAATGTCTATCAGGGTTCGTCAAAGAATAACTGGAAACATTCCAGTTCACTGGCATTGTTCACAAGTGGACAAGATGGCGTAATCCACTGTGACTTTCATCAAACTGATGGGGATTGGGAATAAAATTGTCAGCTTCCTGCCAATCCCAGGTGCGGTCTGCTGGTGGGTACTGGATATTTACAGGTGGTTGTGGGGGTTGTAGAAGTGGAGGTTGTGGTTGTGGGGTTGGTGGGTGGGTGAGGGTTGCCTTTGTTGTAACTGAGCTGAGTCAGCGGCGTGGGTGCCAGCATGGTCCACTGCTGGTGCCTCGCGCGCCACACCACCACTACCACTACCAGTTGCATGCACATTTCTCATACCAATTGCAACGCTATCATCATCATTTTCACTATCACTTCCTGTTGTCGCCCACGGGATGTACTCCGAGATGTACTCCTAACCCTTGGAAGAGCATATGGCACACTACCAGAGCGCATATACCGTCGATATACTGACGCTTCACTGGTGAATATTCCTCTTCCACTCGCTACTGGAACTATTTCGAAGGGCTTGGAGTTCATAGTCACTATCAGTATCATCACCATTGCTCACATCTGAGTCTGGGACATTAGAAAATAGGAGTTTCCGCCTTCGTTCTGGTACAACTGGCCGTGAACAAGACGCCACAGCACCAGAGGTGGATGGCTGTGGGTCGTCGGGTTTTCCTCACTTATACCGGTATTATGGTCACTATTTTCGGTCACAGCCGCCTCAAAACCTTGAAAGTCACCTTCACTAACACCCCATCACTGTTAGAACTGTCACTGATGAATAAAAGTGTCCCAATTCGCGAGGAGTAAGGTGTTTCTTGCTGCGAGGCATGGTGGAGAAAGGTGTACTGAAATGGTGTTCCCACAATGCACCACTGGGTGCCCGATTTTTCCTACTGCGCACACTGACCACGCAGACCCATTCTCTCATCCTAGGCCTACCAGCTGTTTCCAGCTTAATTTGAAGCCAGCTAGAATTTACGCAGTACTAGTCGGCACCAACCCCTGCTCGTAAACGTACTAGTACGGCACCGACCCGAAAGGGTTAAGAATGGTAAGGATTCTTAGCCCAAGAGTCCTCTTCAAGGGGCTCCTTGCTGTGGTGAAGAGGCTCTTGGTCTGAGGATGGACCTTTGGTCTTCTTCCTCAGACCGAACCTATTACCCCCAATCCCCCCCTTTTCCCATTTTCCCCATCCTCCCTTTTTCCCTTTTCCTCCTCTTCCTCCTCATCCCTCCCTTATTTCCTTCCCATTTTTAACCTGGGAGCTTCCCTCCACAGGCATTCTAGTTCCTAGGTAGGGGAAGGGTATCGTGGTCCATCCCATTCCGTTGAGGTCCTTGGTGGTGGTGTGTTTGCCGTGGAATCTGGATCGCCTGGGGATGTCCCGTTCCCTCTCCGGTCTCCCGGGAGTGGCCTTGGGTATCTTTCGGGCGACGGGTGTATCTCTGGAGGCCACCTTTGGATTCCGGGGTGGTGGCCGAAGGCGGTATGCTTGTGGCGGATATCCGGCGCCCTCTCTTTGTCCGCCGAGGTGGCTCGGTGGATGTGAGGTTGCTATCCCGGATTGCTGGTTTACTGGCATGAAGGGTAGGGTATGGCACGGTTCCATGCAGCATCTGCACTACTGGCGGTGTTGGGTCCTCTTGGGCGCGGAGGGGATTCGCCCCTTCCATTCCTCCTAGGAGCTATTCCTCCACGTTCCCCCTTTTTTATTCTTTTTTTTATTTTTATTTTCTTTTCTTCTTTCTTTTTTCTTAAAAATAAAAAAAAGTAACTAACTCATGGCTGACCCAATCCATGAACCCAATACCCCGGGCCCCTTCTTGATACCGCACCTAGTTCTGACCTACCTCGTTCCCGGACAGCTCTAATACCCCTGTACCTTTTGCTGGTGCCTGCTCGTCACCTGCTTCAAGTACTGGGGTTCCGACAACCCTTTTGATGTATCTGACCTTCGCTCTTCTCTGACCTTGATTCCGCTTCTCCTCGACGGTGCGGCAATTTTCGAATCGCTCGCCGTCTCCCATCGGACCACCCCGGTCCCACATCCAACGACCACGACCCTTACATGACGATTCGACTCTTCCTTCTCGTTCATCTCAGAAACGCCTAGCACGTCGCGCACTCCCTTAGATTCATTGTTTCACACTCCTCAATGGGAAGTTTTTACTCTCAGACCGACTACTCCAACTACCTATCTTTCCGATCATAGTATTGGTAAAGCTCTCCTACGCCATGTAGGCAAAGATATCTCTTTTCACGCTCTCAAGAGCGGCACTCGATCATCACAGTCAGAATGCTGGCCAAGCTCGGATCTTTCCCTTCTTACGACCATAGATACTATTCCTATCACTATTGACAAGCATCATTCTCTTAATTCTTGTAGTGGTACTGTCATTTTACCCCACACCATTGTCCAACGAATTTCCAGACATGTGGTGAAGACATTTTAGAGCAACTTGAACTCCAAGAACTCCCTATCCTTAAGGTTGACACTTTTACCCTCCTGCCAATAAGCGAAGACGTTTTCCATGCAATGTAGCTCGTTTAACGTTTGACTGCCGTGAACTCCCACCTTCGGTATATATTGCAGGTCAACGTTTACAAGTTCGAAGGTGACCCCTACACCACAGCAGTGTAGAAACTGCTGGCGTTTTGGTCATCCAGCGAATATTGCGGGTCCATGGCCGAATGCCCAGTCTGTGTGCCGTGACCATGCCAGTCCTTCTTGTACTTTACCTCCCTCTTGCCTTAACTGTCATGAGACACATCCATCATATTCTCGCGTTGTCAGGTTTACCTGAATGGCGGGAAATCCGTTGCCTCAAAGAGGCGGAAGGCTTCTCATATGCTATGGCCGTCTCATCACCCTTCAAGGAGACTTCCCCGTATTTCCTATTCTCGCATTGCTAAACGTCGCCCCTTCTGGGGTCCCAACTTCCACGGCTTCCTCTGTGGTCGCCTCTTCCTCAGTCACCCTGTCTCGAATCCTTTTGATGTTCTTGGCTCCGAGGTCCCTACCTCGGCATCCACTCATCCACACTCCTTCCTCTACTCACTCGCACAGTTCCAGTCTACACGTCCTCGTCATTCTCCTAAACCTCAGCGCCCCCATTCTTCTCATAAGCCCGGCAAAAATCCCTACTGCCGGGTTCTTCTCCGTCTAGTTCTGAAACGTGTGTGGAGGTTCATCCTCCTCCTCATACACTACTTTCATCCCCAGTCCCCTCCCAAGCCCTTCGACAGTTTCCCCTTCTATCTCCTCGCCTCTACTTTAGTACAGTCTATAGACTCCCGATCGTTGCTCACTCTTCTTACATTTCTAATGTAGTCCACATTCTGCATCTTTGACTTCGAAACACTGGAAGCTATTGCAGAATATATTTCCGAACTGGGCCGATGATGGACACTACTCCATCTGAGGTTCTCGTCTCTCTTCTTCGTCTCAACCCCCTTCCTTCCTGCGTCCTCCTCCCTCTCTGATTACAGGTCTTCCGCTGCCTCCACCGTGGACTTTTCTAACCCTAGTCCATAGCTTCCTCTCACTGCCACTTATATCCTCCATAAATCATGGCTTATTTGCAGTGGAATATCCGAGGCCTCAGGGTAACAGGGTGAGCTTCAGGTGTTGCTCTCCCAGTTTTCCCCTATTGGAGTCTGTTTGCAAGAACCCAAATTACAATCCACTGTTATCAGGCCCTTTTCAGGATATAATTTGTTATATTCATCGGACCCTTTTTTCCCGATGGAACCTTTAACGAAAGTGCTCTTCTTATCGCACTGGTGTTCCATACCGTCAGCTCTATGTCCCTTCTTCCTTACATTACACCAGCCCGTATCCACTTGAATAAGTGGTATACACTCTGTTCTTTATATCTCTCCCCTTGCGGGCATTGTCTATCCCAGATGTTGATTTTCTGGTTTCTTCCTTACCGCCACCCTTCTATTACTTGGTGATTTTAACGCACACCACTTTCTCTGGGAGGTCGCACTGTGACTCCCGTGGCATTCAGTTGGAGGCATTTCTGCTTCTCTTCCCTCCATGTTTTAAATACGGGTACTCCTACCCATTTTGACCCCGAACTCATTCTTTCTCCTGCATCGATCTTTCCATCTGCTCTTCATCAACTGTCCTTGACTTCACCTGGTCTGTCCTTCCGGACTTACATGACAGCGATCATTTCCAATCATCCTTAAGTCCCCTCTGTTTTCTCCACCTGCTCATTGCCCACGCTGGCAATTTGACCGGGCGAAATGGGACCTTACGCACATCTTACTGCCTTTCATGAGGTTCCTACCTCGTCCTCCATTGATGAGGTTTACATCTCTTTTCGTCCTCTATCTTCACAGCGGCTTCACATTCTATTCCCAAACCTCGGGCAAGCATCCTCAGAAGTGGTGCCTTGGTGGTCTCCTGCCTGTGTCGGGCAGTCGTTTGAAACGTGCTGCAAGGGCAGGTATCGGTATAACAGAACAACAGAGAGACTCCTTGATTTCAAGCAGAAGAGACTATTGCTGCCGTGTCATACGTGATGCTAAACGCACTTGCTGGCGAGATTACGTTTCTACTGTCACTTCGGCTTCCTCGATGAGTGCAGTCTGGAAGAAAGTGCGGAAATTGAGTGGTAAATTCTCCCCGACCCGGCTCCTGTTCTTCAGGTTGCTGGTGTCGATATAGCATACCCTCTTGCCGTTGCCACTGAAATTGGTAATCATCTCGTCCGCATTTCTCAGGGGCTCCATCTATGCCCTCGTTCCTTTCTTCTAAGTCTGCCAGTGAGTTAAAGCCCTTAGATTTTCTTCTCTTAGAGAAGAATCTTATAATGTGCCTTTACCCTTCAAGAACTGGAGGCAACACTCTCTGCTTGCCGATCATCGGCAGCTGGGCCAGACGGCATACATATTCGTATGCTACAGCATTTACATCAGTCTGCTCTTACTGTCCTCTTACGACTCTTTAATCTCATATGGTCGCAAGGAGTTCTTCCCCAGCTGTGGAAGTCTGCTATTGTTCTCCCTTTTCGAAAACCAGGTGCTACGGCTCACTACCGTCCCATCGCTCTTACCAGTGCAGTTTGCAAGGTGATGGAACGTCTAGTTAATAGACGTTTGATGTGGTATTTAGAGACTCACAATAGTCTCTCCCCTAGTCAGTATGGCTTCCGTAAGGGCCGTTCTGCCATTGACCCCTTGTTACGCTTAGATACGTATATTCGTAATGCCTTTGCGAATAACCATTCGGTTATCGCTATCTTTTTCGACCTTGAGAAGGCTTATGATACAACTTGGAGATATAATATCTTGGCCCAGGCCCACTCCTTAGGCCTCCGAGGCAACCTACCATTCTTTCTTAAGGCCTTCTTAACTGACAGACATTTCCGGGTCCGGGTTAGTAATGAACTCTCCCCGGAATTTGTCCAAGCGGAAGGTGTCCCCCAGGGATGTGTTCTGAGCACAACACTTTTTCTGCTTGCTATAAATAATCTGGCATCTGTTCTCCCATCCAATATTTGGTCATCGCTCTATGTGGATGACTTTGCTATAGCTTGTGCAGGTGCTGACTGTCACCTCATTGCAGTTTCCCTCCAGCATGCCATCAACCGGGTTTCTGATTGGGCCACCACTCACGGGTTTAAATTTTCTAGTGGCAAAACTCATCAAATTACGTTCACTAGCGTTCAGTGGTCTCTGATCATCCATTGTCCTATACGGCTCACGTATCCCAGAACGTGATACAGTCAGGTTTCTCGGCCTCCTGTTCGATCGTCGATTGTCCTGGAAACCTCACATTACCTCTCTGAAGGCAACTTGTCACACCAGGCTGAACCTTCTTAAAACCCTCGCACATCTTTCATGGGGGGCTGATCGTAGAACCTCCTTCGCCTACATTCAGCCCTAATTTTGTCGAAACTCGATTATGGTGACCAGATATATTCTGCGGCCTCCCTGCTACTCTTTCCATCCTTAATCCCGTCCATCACCAGGATTACGCTTATGCCTTGGTGCTCGTTCTTCCCGGTTGAGAGCCTCTATGTGGAAGCTAACATTCCATCTTTATCCGATCGTCGTGATGCACATTGCATTCGCTATTTTGTTCGCTCTCATGACCTCCGCAATCCTTCCATGTATAGGATTGTTACAGATGTTAGTAGGCGCTCTTTATTTGTTCGTCGCCCTGCTTACTCGTCCCTTTTCTCTTCGTCTACATTCACTCCTGTCTTCCCTTCAGCTCCCACCTCTATATGTTCATGTGACATCTCCTTTCCCTACCCCCTTGGGAAGTTCCTGCTGTCCGTGTCTGTTCTATTCCTCTACCTTGCGCAAAGCCCAACTACCTACGGCGGCTTCTCGCTCTTTCTTTCTAGACCACTTCCGTTCTCATTCCCATGCCATCGCAGTATACACCGATGGTTCAAAGTCATCAGACGGCGTCGGATTCGCAGCAGTGTTTCCGGACAGCATTGTACGAGGGCATCTATTACCCTCTGCTAGCATATTTACGGCTGAATTGTATGCCATTCTTGTGGCACTTATCCGTATTGCATCTATGCCTGTGTCACCATTTGTGGTCGTTTCAGACTCCCTTAGTGCTTTACAGGCTATCCGTAAATTGATACACCTCACCCCCTAGTTCTTCGTATCCACCTTTGGTTACGCCGTATCTTTAGCAAGCATAAAGATATTGTTTTTGTTGGGTCCCTGGTCATGTTGACGTACAGGGCAATGAACAGGCAGATACTGCTGCGCGGTCAGCAGTACATGACCTTCCAGTTTCATATAGAGGTGTTCCTTTCACAGACTATTTTGCGGTCATTGCTACCCACCTTCGCACCCGTTGGCAACAACGCTGGTCTGACCTGCTGAATAACAAACTTCATTCTATTAAACCGATTATAGGTTTCTGGCCTTCTTCTTGTCACCAATGTCGAGGTTGGGAGACTACACTCTCCGTCTTCGCATCGGCCACACTCGTCTTACTCACGGGTATCTCATGGAGAGGCTCCTGCCCCTCTCTGTGAGCATTGTCAGGTTCCAGTGTCTGTTCGACATATTCTGCTGGACTGCCCACTCTATCAACGAGCACGCAGAATTTACCTCCAACGACGTCTTCGCTCTGCGGCCCTTTCTTTACCTTCCCTTCTTGCAGATGGACCCTCCTTTAATCCTGACTCTCTTGTTGACGTTTTGACAGAAACTGACTTACTACACAAACTCTGAAGATTACACCTCTAGCACCTCCCTCAGTCCCTTCTACCTCGATCTCTTGCTACCTTCTATCCCTGCACTATCCACCGTCATGCTGCACTCCATACCCTACTAATCATCCATCTCCCTCTTACAACCCACTCTCCCTGCATCCTACAATAACCTGCAGCGCTGTATAACCCCTGTGGTTTAGCGCTTCTATTTGATTATAATAATAATTAGCCCAAGAGTTTACATTGATCATATAAGTGAACATTACTTAAGGTTGTTGCATTTATGAATTCAGAAAAGGCATGTGGTATGGTGGATAAGGAAGCAGTGTGACAATGTTGCATGTGTATGGAATAGGTGGTAGGTTACTTAAAGCAGTTAGTTTAAATGAAGATAGTGAGACGCATGTTAGGGTATATAGGAGAGTGAGATTATTTTCCAGTAAAAGTAGGCCATAGACAGGGGTTGTAAAGGTGAATGCTAGGGTGTTAGGGAGAGGTGTGGAATTGAAAGATACCAAATCTGGTACGGTGTGGGAGTTTTCAGTTGCCTTTTGCCGATGATTTAGTTCTCTTAGGAGATTCAGAGGAGTTGTAAAGAAAGGATAAAAAGAGACAATACTGTGACCGGAACAACACACACAAAAATACGCATTTAGGAGACTGACATTTGACTGTTTTGTTTCGACTTGGCACATTAATTAGTTACTAAGTTGCAGAGATTGTTAAAAGAATTTGAGGGGTATGTAAAAGAAGGAAATTAAAAGTAAACTTGGGAGAGAGGAAGGTGATTAGAGTATCAAAAAATATAGGCAACAAAAGATAGAGAGGTGTTTCAGGTGTTTTTAGGTAGAGAATTTGGATGAACAAGGAGGGCGTATAAATCTGGGGTGGAGGGAAAGAGGGGTCATCCAAAGAAAGGTTGGAGGAAGGGGGTAAAGGTGGTTTTTAAGTGCTAGAGGCTTTGACATACAGCAGGCTTGTGTGAGCATGTTAAAAGTGGAGTGGAGGCAAGTGGTTTTTATGATTTGACTTGCTATTGGGGTGTGAGCAAGGTAAGTCTCATGAAGGGATTCAGGAAAACTGGTTAGCTGGAGTTATCCTGGAAGTGGGAAGTACAGTGCTTGCACTTAGAAGGGGTTGAAGATGATGTGGTTTCAACTGATATTAGTACCCTTCTGACAAGACTGAGTTTTCTTTGTTGGGTTATCCTACCTCAGTAGGAAATGGCTTGAGTGTTGAAAAAATTAACGTCTTTGTTAAATAAATCTAACTTTAAAGAAATAAAATAACTAAGCAAAGCTATATGTAAAAATTACAAAATTAATCCTCAACCAGAGGAGCAACTAAAGTTGAATGTAGTGGAGTATTTTTTAGACTGTTTTAATTAAAACTTTGAAGAGTAGGCCGGGATTTAACATGATGGAAATTTTGTGAATTAGTAAATAAGTGATATTTATCAAATAAAATTTCAGCTACTTTATAAATTTTTATATTTTTCAGTATATGATGAAATTCCAGAGTCCTTCAAACCTGAAAACCAAGAAGCTCAGCTTAAGAGGATGATTGGTTTGGGTGCAAACCCAGTACAGGGCATAGCATCCAAATGGGACTATGCTAAGGGTGATTGGAAGTAAATGTCTATCTGGGAAGTTAGCATGGATTAGTAATGCCAAGACTTGATTTGGCCAAAGTTGTGCAGATGACCACCTTAATTAATCTTACAGTACCTGGCTGATTACAAAAACTTAACAATTGTTTTATCCATCATTGATATTTGCACTTTTTCAAATTGGTGTCACTGTATTACATCTTGCATATTGTCAGCCTCCTACATTGTACTTACAATTCATATTACTGGTGCACTTGATTACCTGCTTTGTGATTTGCTCCCACCCCAGTTGATCCTCATTCCATCTCCCTGATACTGCATTTGACACAAGTGGTCAATAATACTATGTAAGAAAAAGGGAAAGTACAGGAAATATGTCAGGACATTAATCTCTGTGCATATTTTTATTTGTAAATATATATATTGTATATTTTAGAGTTGACTTGTCAGTGCCCAACCAGTCAGGGAGAAATAATTTCTTATTGTAAATATGATGTCACTGTCAGCTGTTAGTAAATGGTGACCTTTTGTATGGAGTTTATTTTCCTTTCTCATAATACATGCCAAATACTCAACCCAGGCCCTTAAACCCTGCTTGGAAAAAAATTGAGATATCGAAGGTGGAGAGTAAACCCAATTAGAATTATGGCACTAACTACAATTTCCTTGGAGGGTCCCTGGATGGCAGTTCTTAAGTACCTCGTGGGGTTTACAAGCTTTGTCGTCATGGTCATGTGGAGTGATGCTTGGGCTCTTGCCCATTTAAACATTTTATTCTGGGGGTCGCAAGATGGTGACAGCAATGATGTAAAACCCACCACTGAATAACAATTGACCAAGACGAGTACAATGAGAGCAACTATGGATACACTAACTGAGGTGGCCAAATGGATAGGGCAAAGTTACTCATGGGAACATTTTAACCACGAGATTGACTAGGAAAACCTGGAGCCACATAGGGGACCAGGAAGTTGGAGGGCTAAGTGCTGGAGGTGGTACTGGAAAATTTCATGCACCATGTTAGAGCTCAACCAGAGCCCCTCAAGGGAGGTTCCTTGATGCTGGTGAAAGGCTCTTGATCTAGGGAATTGGATCTGTGCTCCAGTTCCCTGAATGCCTTCCATCCTCCCCCCCCCCCCCACAAGCGCTGTATAATCATACAGGTTTAGCGCTCCCCATGATTATTTCAACCTGAGAGTGGTTCTGATGTAAGGGCTATTACACATGAAAGGTGCTAATGATCACTTGATCCTGAGTTCTAAGTACCTTGTAGAGTTAACAGTGGAGAGTGAAACGGGAGAAGCCAAACTTTAAAAGGGGACTACACAGGCATAAGACAATTCCTGATTGAGGTTGGCTACAAAGTGCAGGAAGGCAGAGGAGTTCGTATGCAAGGGTAACAGAAACAATGGGAAGATCAAAGCCCATGGTTCAGTCAGAGGTGTGTAGAGGCAAAACCCAAGTGTGCTAGAACATGGGAAAATGTATGGAAGGCAAAGGACTCGTGAGAACAGGGAGCTTAGCTGAAGAGTCAGAAACGAATATGCATGGATGAGGGAGGCCCAGTGGCAATATGAAAATGGCATAGCATCGAAAGCATATAGCCACATTAGGATGAAAATAACAGTCAAGGACTGTTTTCATTCTGATGGGGCTATATGCCACAAGATG
This sequence comes from Cherax destructor, assembly GCA_009830355.1. Taxonomy (NCBI): domain Eukaryota; kingdom Metazoa; phylum Arthropoda; class Malacostraca; order Decapoda; family Parastacidae; genus Cherax; species Cherax destructor. The sequence continues at coordinate 92,471 of WNWK01002254.1, forward strand.
AGAGCTCACAAGGAATAACCAGGAAGAATGTGAAGAGCTTGGCATTAGATTTAGGGAGGTATTCTCAAGAGGAGACAAAGGGCCAGAATGCTTGAGAGATGGGAATCGGGAACAAGAGGACACGAAATGATTCACAAGAATAAGTAGATAAAAAAACGGATAGTAATGCTGTTGCAAGGTTCTTCAGACAAAATTTTGTGGAACAGTATTCCAAGTCCTTAATCCCTCGTTTTCTGCATTTCTGTTACGTTGTTGAAAACTCTTTGTCATAGGGATGTTAGGAAGTATTTCTTCAGCCTTAAGAGTTGTTAGAAAGTAGAATTATCTGGAGAGTGAAGTAGAGGTAGGATTCATACATAGCTTTAAGAAGAGGTACGATAAGGCTCCTGGAGCCGGGAGAGAGAACCTAGTAGCGACCAGCAAAGAGGTCCTGAGCTGTGAATCGACCCGTGCAACTACAAAAAGTCAGTAAGAGAAATCGCAAATGAATATAAATGTACAAAGGGAGGGATGGGGAAGGGAACTGATAAAACGAGGGTAAGAAATGACTCCTAGAGCTAAAATATATCTTTTAACAATTAGTGTCCTCATTGACTGATATGTAGATGGAAAGGAGGAAACAAAACTAAAAAAAAAATAATTAACTGAATACCTGGATAGGGTTTAACTAGGCCTCGTAGTGGATCAGGGCCTGATCAACCAGGCTGTTACTGTTGGCCGCATGTCATCCTTCGTAAGAACCACAGCCCGGCTGATCAGGTACTGACTTTAGGTGCCTGTCCAAAGCCTTCTTGAAGACAGCCAGGGGTCTATTGGTAATCTTCCCTCTTTAAGGGGGCTCCTTGATGCAGTAAAGAGGCTCTTGGTCTGAGGAATTGGACCTTTTGGTATTCCTCAGAAAGAGCTCCTCCCGGGCCCCTTTCTGCTACCGCACCTTGTTCTTACCCTACCTCGTTATTTGACCATTCATCGGACCTTTCTAATCCTCTGTACCTTCTGCTGGTGCTGTTTCGTCACCCACTCCAGGTACCGAGGTTCCGCCTGACTCCTTTAATACATCCGACCTCTGCACTTCTTTGACCATGCTTCCGGCTTCTCCCTCAAAGGTGGGACGATTTTCAGATTGCCCGCCCGTCCCATGTCAGACCAACTCTGGTCCCACACCCAAGACCATTAACTGATGATACTCCTTCGCTTCTCACTGCCCAGAAAAGACCAACAAAAGATCTTATAGTATCAGCAAGGCGCTCCTACGCCATATTGGTCGAGATATATTCTTTCATGCACTCAAGAGCAAGCATCGCCACGGTACAGAATTCTAACTAAGTTCATGATCTTTCTCTCCTTACATCCATGGATGCTATTCCTGTAACAATTTAAAAACATAATTCTCTCAATTCTTGTAGTGATACTGTCATTCTACCTCATACCATTGTCCAACGTAATTTTCCAGCATGTGGTGATGACATTCTGGAACAGCTTGAGCTCCAAGACCTCCCAATCCTCAAAGTAGGCACTTATGCCCTACCTGCTCGCAGGCAGAAAGGTGATCCCTATACCGCAACAGTGTAGAAATTGCTGGTGTTTTGGTCATCCAGGGAAATATTGCAGGTCCATAGCCAAATGCCCAGTCTGTGGTGCCGACGACCATACCAATACATCTTGTAATCTACCTCCTCCTTGCCTTAATTATAATGAAGCTCACCCATCTTACTCTCACCGTTGCCATGTTTACTGGGAAAAACAAGGTAGTAAACATTGTGTTATGATAAGATTTCATTCATATGACGTGAAAAAAGGATCTAATTAAATCATCAATTAGAGTAAAACATGAAGTGTACATCAATGAATGCCTGACGAGAAAACGTCAGAACCTTTTCAAATTGAAAAAACTTAAACGGGATAACAGTAACAAATTCATCAGCGCTTCACTCGAGATGGGAAAATTCTAGTGAGAAAAACAGATGTAGGCCATTTATATACTATCACAAATGAACATGATCTATCCAACTTCCTTAGAGAAGACACTACTCAGTGCCAACAATAGCATAACAGTATTCAATTATAATGTCAGATCATTAAGCAAATATACTATGATGACCTCCGCTGCATAATCCTACGGGTTTAGCGCTCCCCGTGATTATAATAATAATAATAATATGATGATGATGATGACCTAGCACTAATCAATTCTCTAAATGTCAGCATGTTTATCATTACTCTCACTAAAACATGACTAAAACATGTATGTCATACCTGGCTATACGGCCATACACAATTGTAGGCCAGATCAATTAGGAGGTGGCACAGCTATATACTACTCCGATGAACTTGAATGTATTAAATCTACTGCTGTATAACCCCTGTGGTTTAGCGCTTCTATTTGATTATAATAATAATTAAATCTACTTGCACTAGGAATGAATATGGTGAATATACATTTGCTAAATGTAAATCCAAAAACCTTAAAAAAACTTTAACAGTTGGAGCAATCTACAGAGTACCTCACTCCAATATTTACTCTTTTAGTGAAAACCTAAAAAACATAACTGACACAGAGATGAATAAACACTACCTGATACTTATAAGTGACTTCAACATAAACCTCATCCATGACCCTGTATAACCCTTGTGGTTTAGCGCTTCTTTTGATTATAATAATAATAATAATAATCCATGACCACGACCCACAAGTAACTGAATTCACAAAGACTGAGCAACTGCTTACTTCTGCCAACCATAACAAAACCTACAAGAATCTCCGAGTCAAGTGCCTCATTACTTGACCATATCTGGACAAACACTATATCCCCATTAAAAGCAGACATAATCACATATAACACCACTGACCACTATCCCACCTTTCTCGTAAGCAACTTATGTAAATTGCCCAAGGACACTAGGTAGATCACATTCCGACTACATGACGAGTCATCAGTTAATAACTATTTCAGCATTAAGTAACATTGACTGGCAGAGTGAGCTAGCAGTCAATCTCGATATTGACGAATGTTAATATTTTTTACCAAAAAAAAAAAAAAACTATAACAGGCATTGCCCGATAAAAAAAAAATCAGATCACAGCAAAGAGACTAAACAGACCCTGGCTTACAAACAGCATCCTCAAAGCTATTGATAAAAAGAACATCTGTATGAAAACAGTACAGATTGGGTCTAATTACAAAGGATCTGACAAAACGTTTCTCGTCAGTACTTACTAATCTAATAAGGAGGTCTAAAAAACTATTATGAAAACAGATTTTATGACATAAAAGGGGATATGAAAAAGACCTGGAAAACCTTATCTGAAATTCTAGGATCAAAAAAGCTGTCTCGAAACAGAGTGATTAACTTAACGAAACCAGAAGAACCTCTCCTCCAACCAAAGGACACGGCCAACAAACTTAATGTCTTTTTCTCAACCGTAGGAACAAAGCTAGCAAACAAAATCCCAAACTCAAACACTCAGCCAAAAGACTACCTCACTGGTAACTACCCAAACACCTTATTTCTAGCCCCAACAAACCCTACTGAAATCTCACTTATCAAAACACTAAAGAACAAGACAGAAGACCTAAATAACTTACCACCACTCGTGTATAAAAAAGCTTCCTTGTGTTGTCACCAATTATTGCAACTCTCTTTAATAAATCCATTAAATCTTCCACCTTCCCATCCATACTCAAGACAGCAAGGGTCACCCCTATCCTCAAAGGATCAACTATAGAACTTATAGTATCAGCAAGGCGTTCCTACGCCATGTTGGTCGAGATATATTCTTTCATGCTCTCGAGAGCGGTGCACGCATCTCCACGGTACAGAATGCTAGCTAAGCTCATGATCTTTCTCTCCTTACAACCATGGATGCTATTCCTGTAACAATTGAAAAACACCATTCTCTCAATTCTTGTAGTGATACTGTCATTCTACCCCATACCATTGTCCAACATAATTTCCAGGAAATGGTGATGACATTCTGGAACAGCTTGAGATCCAAGACCGCCCTTGCTATACTCTTATGCCTATTTAATCTTATTTGATCGCAAGGAGTTCTTCCCCAGCTGTGAAAATCTTCCATTGTTCTTCCTTTCCGTAAACTCAGGTTCTACGGGACATGATGCCTCCCACTATCGTCCCATTGCTCTTACCAGTGCAGTTTGTAAGGTGATGCAACGTCTGGTAAATGGACGTTTGATGTGGTATTTAGAGACACAATAGTCTCTCCACTAGTCAATATGGCTTTCGTAAGGGCCGTTCTACTATTGCCTCCTTACTTCACTTAGATACGTATGTTCGTAATGCCTTTGCCAATAACCACTCAGTTATCGCCATCCTTTTGATCCTGAGAAGGCATATGACACAATTTGGAGATATAACATTTGACCCAGGCCCACTCCTTAGGCCTCCGAGGCAATCTGCCATTTTCCTTAAGAACTTCTCATCTGAGAGACATTTTCGTGTTCCGGTTAATAATATGCTTTCCCTGGACTTTGTACAAACTGAAGGTGTCCCCCAGGAATGTGTCCTGAGCACAACACTTTTTCTCCTTGGTATAAATGATCTGGCATCTATTCTTCCATCTAATATTTGGTCATCACTCTATGTTGATGACTTTGCTATAGCTTGTGCAGGCGCTGACTGTTGCCTCATTGCAGTTTCTCTCCAGCATGCGGTCAACCATGTTTCCAATTGGACCACTACTCATGTGTTTATATTTTCTAGTACTAAAACACACCAAATTACTTTTATTAGATATTCAATCGTCCCTGCTAATCCATTGTACCTGTATGGCTCGCGTTTCGCAGAACGTGATACTATCAAGTTTCTTGGCCTTCTGTTTGACCGTCGGTTATCCTGGAAACCTCACATTACCTCTCTGAAGGCAACTTGTCATAGCCAGCTGAACCTCCTTAAAACCCTCGCTCATCTTTCATAGGGGGCTGACCGTAGAACTCTCCTTTGCCTGCATTCTGCCCTAATTTTACCAACACTAGATTATGACAACAAGATATATTCAGCGGCCTCTCCTGCAATTCTCTAGACTTGATCCCATCCATCACCAGGGATTTCGTTTATGCCTCGGTGCTTTTCGCTCTTCACAAGTTGACAGACTCTGTGCAGAGGCGAATATTCCATCCTTGACCAATCACCGTGATGCTCATTGCCTCCGCTATTTTGTTTGCACTCGTGATCTCCACAGTCCTTTCATATATAGGATAGTAACGGATGTTAATAGAAGTTCCTTATTCGACGCCCCTGTTTACTCCATCCATTTTCTCTTCGTTTACATTCGCTCTTGTCTTCTCTTCAGTTGCCGCCTTTCTATGTTCATCTAACTTTTCCCTTTCCCCTTGGGAAGTTCCTACGGTTCGTGTCTGTTCTTCCCCACTGCCATGCGCGAAAGCCCAAATACCTAATCACTTCCGGTCTCATTTTCATGCCATCACAGTTTACACCAATGGTTCCAAGTCTTCTGACGGTGTCGGATTTGCAGAAGTGTTTCCGGACAGCGTCGTGGAGGGCATTTATTAGCCTGGGCTAGCATTTTTACAGCTGAATTTTATGCAATTCTTGTAGAATTTATCAGTATTGCATCTATGCCTGTGTCGCCATTTGTGGTAGTTTGAGACTCCCTTAGTGGTTTGCAGGCTATAAGAAACTTTGATTCATCCCCTGGGTCTTCGTATCCAACTTTGGTTACGGCGTATTTCTAGCAAGCACAAGTTTCATATGTAAGTCAGTAATTACGTGTTATGTAGGGAGGGGCACTGCACATCCACTATAGATTTCCGTCCGTACAGTGTACAATAATGATATATTAGGACTAGGAGGTACAATGTGCGTTTATCTAGTCAGGTTGTGCATCCTAATTTGTGTACTTTGTTTCTTTGCAGCTAGGAGCATTCGCTATGTTGTATCTAAATAAAGGATTATCAGCACACACCCGAATGTCTCTCTGACCAGTTTTTTGTTGGGTCCTCGGATATGTTGATGTACAGGGCAATGAACAGGCAGACACTGCTGCGCGGTGAGCAGTACATGACCTCCCAGTTTCATATAGAGGTGTTCCATTCACAGACTATTTTGCTGTAATTTCTACCCACCTTTGCAACCGTTGGCAACAATGTTGGTCTGATCTGCTACGTAACAAATTACATTCTATTAAACCAAGTATAGGTTTGTGGCTGTCGTCTTGTCATCGATGCCATGGTTGGGAGACTACTCTCTCCCATCTTCGCATCGGACACACTCGTCTTACTTACGGGTATCTCACGAAGAGGTGCCCTGTTCCACTCTGTGAGTATTGTTAGGTTCCAGTTTCTGTTCGTCATATTCTGTTGGACTGTCCACTCTATCAACGAGCACACATAATTTACCTCCGACTTCGTCACTGCTCTGATGCCCTTACTTTATCTTCCCTCCCTGCTGACGGACCCACCTTTGACTCAGACTCTCTCGTTGACTTTTTGACAGCAACTGATTTCACAAACTTTGATGATTCTGCCTCTAGCACTCCTTGCAGCCCTTTCTACTTCTTCCTCTTGCTGCCTTATAGCCCTGCACTTTTCCCTGCCCTGTTGCACTGTATGACCCTACTCATAATACCTCTCCCTCTTGCTACCCAATACCCCTGTATTATTCCCTGCCCCACTGCGATTCCATCTCACATTGGTCTCCAGATGCATGATAGAACTGATGAATTGGCTAAGTTATACTCTCTCAAAGAGGGAGTAGATTACAATCTTGGCTTGTCAGTTAGCAGTTTGAGAACAATAATACGAAAAGAACTTCAACTGAACTTTATTGACTTAAGACTCAGGGAGACTGACACCAGTCAGTCCATCTATCATCATTCTATCATGCAGGAGGAGCCACATGTCTATGGTGCATCCACCAAAATAAGCAGACTTTTGGATGTCACTACCGTCCGGCTCCGGCTGGGTTACAAGTATCTTTGGCAGGTTAAATCATCACCACCAGATGTAGACCAAACAAAATGTAAACTTTGCCAGATGGACTATTGTCACACCCTGCGTCATTATGTACTGGAGTGCGACAAAATTAATGAATTCAGAGACAACTCACTCAGAAATGTTCAAGAAATTGCAAAGTATTTTATCCACAGTGGTATATTGCAGACCATTCTGGAAAAATACCCTGACTTTGCTCACTGTAAATAAAGCATTACCACGTGTTTGTGTGTGTGTGTGTGTGTGTGTGTGTGTGTGTGTGTGTGTGTGTGTGTGTGTGTGTGTGTGTGTGTGTGTGTATGTGTGTGTGTGGTGTGTACTCACCTATTTGTGGTTGCAGGGGTCGATTCATAGCTCCTGGCCCCGCCTCTTCACTGATTGCTACTAGGTCCTCTCTCTCCCCGCTCCATGAGCTTTATCAAACCTCGTCTTAAAACTATGTATGGTTCCTGCCTCCACTACGTCACTTTATAGGCTATTCCACTTCCTGACAACTCTATGACTGATGAAATACTTCCTAACATCCCTTTGACTCATAGGAGTCTTCAACTTGTGACCCCTTGTTTCTGTGTCCCCTCTCTGGAACATCTTGTCTCTGTCCACCTTATCTATTCCTCGCAGTATTTTATATGTCGTTATCATGTCTTCCCTAACCCTCCTGTCCTCTAGTGTCGTCAAGCCGATTTCCCTTAACCTTTCTTCGTAGGACAATCCCCTTAGCTCTGGGACTAGTCTTGTTGCAAACCTTTGCACTTTCTCTAATTTCTTGACGTGCTTGACCAGGTGTGGGTTCCAAACTGGTGCTGCATACTTCAGTATGGGCCTGACGTATATGGTGTACAGTGTCTTGAACGATTCTTTAGTGAGGTATTGGAACGCTATTCTTAGGTTTGCCAGCCGCCCGTATGCTGCAGCAGTTATCTGATTGATGTGTGCCTCAGGAGATGTGCTCGGTATTATACTCCCCCAAGATCTTTTTCCTTGAGTGAGGTTTGCAGTCTTTAGCAACCTAGACTATACTCTGTCTGCGGTCTTCTTTGCCCTTCCCCGATCTTCATGACTTTACATTTAGCAGGGTTAAATTCCAGGAGCCAGTTACTGGACCAGGCTTGTAGCCTGTCCAGGTCTCTTTGTAGTCCTGCCTGATCCTCGACTGATTTAATTCTTCTCATTAACTTCACATCATCTGCAAACGGGGACACTTCTGAGTCTATCCCTTCCGTTATGTCATTCACATATACCTTAAACAGTACAGGTCCTAGGACTCACCCCTGTGGAACCCCACTCGTCACAGGTGCCCACTCTGACACCTCGTCACGTGTACTCACCTAATTGTGGTTGCAGGGGTCGAGACTCAACTCCTGGCCCCGCCTCTTCGCTGTCCGCTACTGGGTCTCTGCTTTCCCTGCTCCATGAGCTTTATCATACCTCGTCTTAAAACTATGTATGGTTCCTGCCTCCACTATATCTTTCTCTAGACTATTCCACTTCCTGACTACTCTGTGGCTGAAGAAATGCTTCCTAACATCCCTTTGACTCATCTGAGTCTTCAGCTTCCAGTTGTGTCCCCTTGTTTCTGTGTTCCCTCTCTGGAACATCCTGTCACTGTCTACCTTGTCGATTCCCCGCAGTATTTTGTATGTCGTTATCATGTCTCCTCTGACCCTGTGTGTGTGTGTGTGCTTGTGTGTGTGCATGTGTTTGTATGTTCGTGTGTGTGTGCGCTCGTGTCTGTGTGTGTGTCTGTGCAGCGCGCTCGTGTGGGTGTGTGACCCACTTAATAAATCATTACAGTTGTGACCGGGTGTGGACGTGTCAGTGGCTCATTACTCTGTAATTTGTTCATGATTGTAACCATGTATAGGAGTGTAGATGGTTCATTACCTTTGCAAGTTGCCATGATTGTAACCAGATCTACCTGGAGTTTATTACCTTTGTAACTAGTTCAGCTATCATTTACTTTGGGGCCCAGTCCCTGGACCCATTATGTACCTCTGTAATCTTTTGACTACCGCCCACAGGATGGGTATGGGGTTCATAATACAGATATTAAACTAAACCACTGCGCTGTATGACCCTTGTAGGTTTAGTGCTTCATTTTATTATTATAATAATAATATTGGTAATCTCCCTTATATATACTGGGAGGCAGTTGAACAGTCTTGGGCCCCTGACACTTACTGTGTTGTCTCTTATTGTGCTAGTGGCGCCACTGCTTTTCATTGGGGGGATGTTGCATCACCTGCCGAGTCTTTTGCTTTCATAGGGAGTGATTTTCATGTGCAAATTTGGTACTAATCCCTCTAGGATTTTCCAAGTGTATATAATCACGTATCTCTCCCGCCTGCGTTCTAGGGAGTACAGGTTTAGGAACTTCAAGCGTTCCCAGTAACTGAACTGTTTTATCGCAGTTATGTGTGCCGTGAAGATTCTCTGTACATTTTCTAGGTCAGCAATTTCACCTGCCTTGAAAGGTGCAGTTAGTGTACAGCAATATTCCAGCCTAGATAGAACAAGCGACCTGAAAAGTGTCAACATGGGCTTGGCATCCCTGGTTTTGAAGGTTCTCATTATCCATCCTGTCATTTTCTAGCAGATGCGATTGATATAATTTTGTGGCCTTTGAAAGTGAGATCCTCTGAGATTATCACTCCCAGGTCCTTTACATACGTTTTTCGCTCTATTGTGTGGTTGGAATTTGTTTTATACTCCGGTATAGTTTTAATTTCGTCACGTTTTCCGTGTCGGAGTTATTGAAATTTCTCATCATTGAACTTCATATTGTTTTCTGCGGCCCATTTAAAGATTTGGTTGATGTGGTTGAACAAGTCAACGTAGTACAATGTAGTCAATAGTGGCAAGAAATTTTACCACTATTGATAGTAGGTAGGTAAAATGTTTGTCAGGAAACAGTATAATTGTTTTCTGAGGCGGGTCTTAGTCATATGCCGCACGGCTGGAGCATTTGGTCATCTGACAGAGGCCTTCCGCTGGCTTACCGGTCCCCCTCTTTAAAAAATCATGTTTTTTTAATATAAACATTATAGTACTGTTGATAGTGTAATTGAGGAGGTATTTTTTTGTAAAATAAAGTGGTAGAATATTATAATGTGGTCCAAGACGATATAGGAAGTGCTGAAACCACTGGATTTTTAAAAAAAATATTATCAATTTAATAAAGCGGTACGTCTGTTCATGTACTTTTTCCGTCAGCAACTGATTTATTACACCAACTTTAATTATAATTCATTTAACACTGCTCACCGGCCTTACTAACTACTTCTGTTATACTGTTCACCCTCGCTGTGGTCCCATCAGCTGTACCCAACCCTGCAGGGTACACCTGTACCCAACCCTGCAGGGTACACCTGTATGTCCCTTATGGATTTAGCGCTTAGTTTTGATTATAATAATGCTCATGTACTTACAAACAGAAAATCTTACACACACACACATCTCAAAAATGGTGCCATAAATTCCGAACTAAGTACAAAAGTACTGAAAATGACTCAGACTACGTACCAGTGTCTAGAATGATAACTGAAGCAGCATCGTCATTAGGCGAGTCTGGCAGTATATCCGAACAAGGAGGGTGCCATGTCTGCCCGCCCTCACCACATTACGTCATATCCCACCCTGTTTTGCTCTACTGTACAAGACATATCCTGGCCCAGAAATCTCGTCCTATTTATGTATCCTCGCAAACGCATAAGGCCAATGTCAGGAAATATCAGGGACCCCAATAAAAATTAGGGGTTAGCTAGTTAGTACTCCATATAAATTTATTACAGGATAACCTATCTCTATGTTTCAATAACATTTGTGGGCCCTCCAGACAATTGAAAACAAACTGCATATAATACAAAAAAAAAAACTAGTTGACAAATCTCCTTATGATGGTTGCTGTGACGTCACGGCGTCCAGGTGACGTGTTTGTTTACAGTGTCAGCTGAGACGCAGCTCACCACTGGTTCCTCACTCACACTGAGTCACCTCGCCACCTTCATAACCACTTGTTGCTTTCTGATAAATTGTTTTGAAAACTGACAAGTTGAAGATTGAGACACTTTCTAGAGGAATGATGTACAAATAACCCGCACATAGGAGGGAGAAACTACGACGACGCTTCGGTCCCACTTTAACCATTTACAGTCACACTGTGACTTTGTAAATACAAATACAAATTTTTATTTCTTTGCAAGTTTACAATGTGATTGACTTGTTGTAGGGATTCATATTTACATAGATAGTTTACAGTGTGTAATTACAATAATGAGTTGCAGTGCAAAGAGAGCCACTATCATGCCTTGGCATTATGGGCAGACTAAATTTAATGGTTTACAGACTACTTAAATGGTCCAAGTCGGACCGAAACGTTGTGGTAGCTCCTCTCTCCTATGTGTTGGTTATTTGTGTATTGTTCCAGTCACGGTATTGTGCCTTTTTGTTATTTAGAGGATTGATTTACTGAACACATCGATTCCAGGCCGAGGGACTGATTACCTCAAACTCCTCTTCTCCTTACGCCTTTTTGCTTTGTATTGGACTGATGAAGCCACTGTGTGGCGAAACGTTTCTTCAATAAAGATTCCCATATGTTGCGCAAGTGTCTCAATCTTCAACTTGTTGCTTTGTCTACTCAGTTGTCTTTGGGAGCCATGAGCTGCAGCTCCTGGGCTCCACCAATTGGTTAATATAGTTTGAAGTTTGCCTCCACTACCTTAAGAACTTAACTGTCTATCATACAAGTTTTATATATTATGAAATATAAAAAAATATATGTAATATTTACAGGATCTTCATAAACACGTTGATTTTGCAAGCTCATGTCGTTGCAGTTTTTTTTTTTTTTTGTACAATTTAGACTCGTATCTAAAGTTTGGTAAATTCTCATTATTACTTTTGTAATGAGAAGCTGAAAAAAATAATTAGGTATTCACAGTAGATACAATAACAAACAGATTAAGAACATAAGAAAGAACACTGCAGCAGGCCTACTGACCCATGCGAGGCAGGTCCAATTCTCCCACCGGCTTAAGCCAATGCCTTAAACACTTAGTAAACACTTAGCCAAAAAAAAAAAAAACACAAAGCTGATAAGGTTGAAAAAATTCTACCGTAGAAACAATAGAAAAACGGGAAGAAATGTAAATAATGTATATAAACTTAAAAAGTGATGTTCAAAGTGGGATTTTTTTTATCAGTAAGCTGTCCTACCTGGAGAGGGTTTCGGGGATAAACGCCCCCGCGGCCCGGTCTGTGACCAGGCATCGTGGTGGATTAGAGCCTGATCAACCAAGGCTGTTACTGTTGGTCACACGCAAATCGACGTACGAACCACAGCCCGGCTGGTCAGGTACTGACTTTAGGTGCCTGTCCAGAGCACCTTCTTGAAGACAGACAGGGGTCTACTTGTAATCCCCCTTATGTATGCTGGGAGGCAGTTGAAGTTTTGGGCCCCTGACACTTATTGTGTTGTCTCTTAGTGTACTCGTGGCACCCCTGCTTTTTAATGGGGGAATGTTGCATCTCCTGCCCAGTCTTTTGCTTTAGTAGGGAGTGATTTTCGTGTGCAAATTTGGGACTAGTCCCTCTAGGATTTTCCAAGTGTATATTATCATGTATCTTTCTCGCCTGCGTTCCAGGGAGCACAAATCAAGGGACTTCAACCGTTCCAAGTAATTTAGGTGCTTTATCGTACTTATGTGCTGTGAAAGTTCTCTGTATGTATTTATATTTTCCCGAATCTTAGTCCTACGTACCCGTAGGAAGAGAGAGAAACATGGCTGGTGGACATCGTATTCGAGGCTTCTCTGCCTGAAGACTACAATATCAAATCTTAAACTGTATGACCCTGGTGGTTTAGTGCTTAGTTTTGATTATAATAATCAGATCTTAAATAGGACCTACATACAGATGACATGGACTCGAAAACGACGAACACTCCATCCCACATTCATTTAGCTTCAAACTATAATTAGGGCTTCCCGGATATGTCTCAACACAAGAAAAACAAAAAGCTGGCACAGGCACGTCTCAAACACCAACCCGCCAACCGAGGTAGGTAGGCCAGTAGACTTGCCTTCTATGGTATCTAGAACACAACAATTTTATACCTGCTTTTCAAACAGGCTTCAGACCCCAGTGCTTTAGACCAAATACATTGTTTAGAATATGAAATTCACGTATCTGTCTTTAAAAAAGTCTGCTTGTCATATGCAGTATGTCGATCTCAAAGGCGCCAGAGACAGTGTCCTACATATTAGTCTGTTCGTCAAACGCTTGCATCAAGGACTATGGAGTTGACTGCTCAATGGGTTACAATCTTGTCTCACCAATAGAACATCCAAAGTTTTCATACGAGGCAGTTTCTCACATTACATCCACATAAACATTGGGGAGTGCCACAAGGATAAATTCTAAGCCCAACCGTTTACACATTTCTTTCCGACATACCAATCACATATCTAGTTCACATTTCGGCTTATGCTGATGATATATTACTCCGACAACAGGCAACACTATTGACCACCACAACGACAATAAAACACGCACTAAACTGTCTAGTTAACAGGATACACAATGGGGCCTGCAACTCAAGTGTTAACAAAACCTTTCAAGTCTTCACCAATTGTCTACAATTATCAATCGGAAAAATTGCATCAAACATGAAAGGGTCCCCAAATATTTATGTGGGAATGTATGTTGATTCACCCCTCCTCTTCTGGAAAGAACACATCACATACCTCCAACCCGGTCGAAGCTTACAATACTTGGAGCCCTAACTGGTTCATCATGGGAAGCACATCACAAAACCCTCCAAACACTGGAAAAATTTCAAAACACGAATCATTTGAGGGGTCCTTCAGGGAGAAACAGCTCTCGTAAGCCAAGCCACAAGAAGAGTGCGAACTACCAGTCCCTTCGCATTTCTGGGCATCAGATGCATCCAGACCATTCCAAGGTGAATCCTGCCATCACCTCTGAATGATCCCACTAAATTTACCCCATTCCTACAACCCTTCTTGAAAAGGGTCCCACATTTTCTCTTTCTATTGCACATCTCTCAAAACTCCGAAAAAGCAACTGGGGGCTAAAGCTCTCGCTTCACACACGGAGGGCCCGGGTTCGATTCCCGGCGGGGTAGAAACATTTTGACGTGTTTCCTTACACCTGTTGTCCTGTTCACCTAGCAGCAAATAGGTACCTGAGTGTGGGTCGCATCCTGGGGGGACAAGACTGAGGACCCCAATGGAAATAAAGTAGGCAGTCCTCGATGACGCATTGACTTTCTCGGGTTATTTTGGGTGGTTAACCCTCCGGGGTTAAAAATCCGAAGAAAATCTTATCTTATCTTTTTACCCTGTGGAAATACATTGGCCGAAATGTAATACCTCATCTTAACAATGATACTTCAAAAAACAGCATTAAATGAAGGAAAAGTTTCTGCTTTTACATCTACAATGTACAGCCTTCATCCCGATACAACATACATACATACAGATGGATTACGAATTATCAACAATACTCTTTGTAACATTTGCACGCGGCGCTGTATGACCCTGGTGGGTTTATTGCTTAGTTTTGATTATAATAATAATGTGACATCTGCAGTGTGGGTTGCTTTCTGCAGGATACTTCTTTGTTTACAGAGTTAATGTAGGCTTGCAATTCTCCCTAGCAAAGCCAAATAATATGATTTATTTCTACGGGGATAACCTTGGGGAAATAAGATCTGTCTCGCAAGGGCCACCAATCCTTCTGCATTGTTCCTCGACATATTTTAAGATGTTAGTGTCCCTCTGCCATAATCTGAGTTACATTGTGAGAACATCCGCAGTGGCTGCCCTTGTTCTGAATGGTGCACGATACAGAATCTGATGGACGCTGGTTAAGTTGGGTTAGGTTAGGTTAAATTGGTTAGGATAGAAATAAATGCTAGTTAAGACTGAGCTGTGTTAGGTAAGTATGAAAGGTAGTTGGGTTAGGTTGAGGTAGCTCAAGTTATGTTAAGTTAGGTATGGATGCTGGTTAGGTTGAGTTTGATTTAGTTCGGTTCGGTGTTCCATTTTCTCCTACTTTACACTTGTGCAATTTTTACCTAAGACCGCTTAATACGATAGTTACATTATAGAAACACTTGCAATGCGCGGCTACCCTATTATATATAATAATTGCAATATGAGAATACCCGCAATGTGCGGCTACTCTATTTTAAATCATAGTTACATAGTGAAAACAAAGCTCACTTTACCTGAAATACTCAATCACACTAAAGCTCTCCTCATCTTAAGCAAGATGCTTTTTGTCCCTCACAACTCCATGGGTGTCTGTACGTATAAAGACCCTCCTTTCAATTACTACCTCGTAAATCGATAATTTAAGCGAAGCGAGAGAGCGTGGGCGCGACAACATTATTTTCAGGACGATTGGGTGGTTAATTAATTGGTCATTAAGGCTGCACAAGAATTAAAAACCCTAATATAGGGATTAAAGTAAATTCTCAAGTGATACAGACATATTCCTCTCGGTGTATGTATACTGTGCGCGTGTGGCAGGCGCCGCCCTTCCTGGTGGCCGTCAGTCTCAACAGCGGCGTCTGTCCTCCCCGCCATCAGACCGTGAGTTCACTGGCCACCTTTACTACATGACTTACGTTTTACAAAATTAACTTGATGTGTTTCGGTCAATACGCGATCCGAAGAAGTATCTTGTATCACGTGACCCCAGCCTACTGTACCTCAGCCCACGGGAGTCGCCAAGTAGTTGTACCTGAAAACCCTTATTTAAGAGTCAGAGGAGCTGCAGCTCAGCTCATTCGAGAGCTCTTGAGCTCTAACTCCCCAAGAGGTCGAGGAACTGGAGGTAAACACCGTCAAGAAGTACAGGAGCTTTAGCGCAACACTCAAGAATCGTAGCATCTGTAGCTTAATTTAACACTTTAACAGATCCATAACATATATCATTACTTTCAAAAGGCACAGACGTTGTGCCCCAAAAAGCTATAAATTAACACCAACAAGATTCCTAGGAGTTGGAACTCGACCCAGTCACACTCAGAATGAGACAGTCACACTCAGAATGAGACCAGTCACACTCAGAATGAGACCAGTCACACTCAGACTGAGACAGCCACACTCAGAATGAGACAGCCACACTCAGAATGAGACAGTCACACTCAGAATGAGACAGTCACACTCAGAATGAGACAGTCACACTCAGAATGAGACAGTCACACTCAGAATGAGACAGTCACACTCAGAATGAGACCAGTCACACTCAGAATGAGACAGTCACACTCAGAATGAGACAGTCACACTCAGAATGAGACAGTCACACTCAGAATGAGACAGTCACACTCAGAATGAGACCAGTCACTCGCCCAAACTACGTTGGAATTTCCGTAAAAAATTATAGCTGCTCGGCGGAGTTAGGTGATAATTTATAATTAAAAATGTATAATATTAAGTTTTGCAATGGATGTTGTTTTTTTTATGTGCAAAAGCTCTAGCCTCTCTGTTTTTTATTATGTAAATTTTACAATATTAAATGGGTTGTATAATGGAGACAGTTGTATTTTGTGTCTGTGGGGAAAAGATTTGTTTTATAATTAAAAAAGCCTAACCTAGTATATATAGAGAACTCACCGGTATGAAATTCCCGTTTAATTTTTTTTAGATCTCTTTGTACGAAAATTATTTGAAAACATAGCAAGACTAAAGATATTAACATATTTTATGTATGATGCAGTACTGAGACAAATCTGTTTTTTTTTTAAACAATATCTCTGTTCGTAATGCCGCATTCCAGACATTAGACATTAGTAACCACCATAAAAAAAAAAAAAGTTAGAAACATTTTGTTAGTTGGTTAATGGGGTTTAGAGCCTATCAAGTCATTAATTAAGGCTGCTTGGTAACCTACTCACCACACACACAATAATAAGGATTAAGCAAACAGGATATAAACGCTGAGAGAAATACACCCTTCAGGGTTATATATCCCGCGAGAGACATTTAAAAACTGTAAGAAACTTTTTAATTAAGAAATTAGTTTTAAGGAACGTTTGTATCTATATAAATAACATTTGTATACCATATTGGGTGATAGATTTAGGTGTTTGTGGGATATATTACAAAAAAATGTAAAATATATATAAATAATATTACAAAAAAGGCATTCTGATGACTAATTTGGGAGTGATCAGGTAGTCGCACCAGCGCACCACACGTTGTTGACTCACCATTCATCGCTACCGCAATAACACATGAAAATTAAGATACCCAACTGTTACTTATTTATATTACTCAAGAAGACGTGTACAGTTATGACATTTATACAAAGGAAACATTTCGTCATCAGTCCTAATGATGAAGCCAATCGTGGCGAAACATTTCCTTTAATAGATGTATGTTTGTCTTCCACCTCATAGTTCAAAATACAGAAAGGTTCATGTCAGAAGTCCTCATACAACACATTCTTCACTTTGCTTAGACGTTTCTTCTCCCGGTGATTGCACGAGTTGGGATGTGCAGTTACTCTACTTGTATTGTTCATTGATGTGTTGTCAGTGAGGTTCTTGTGGGAATCATCGTCCAAGTGTTCACCTTGTCTCTAAGTAAGTTTATTCAGGTATACACAGTTACACTGATCATCATGCATAGCAGGATATCTGTAGAGAACCTGGGATAACCCAAAAAAAAGTCAGTGACTTATTTCTATTGGGGTCCTTGTGATAATTAATATTTATATTTAAAAGTTAAAAACAAGTAGGTATCTTCATGTAAAAGCAGTTAGAATAAAAGAAGATATACTAGGGGAGAAATAAAATGAGTTATTTCCATACAATAAATCACTCTCCTCCCTTTCTGTAGCCTTATTCATGAGGTACATTTTGGCTCTCTTCTTGAACTGGCTCATGCTATGACGTGTAGGCAGTCTATTCCACTCTTTTATTGCTGAACAGAAAAAAGTCTTTGAAAAATGTCTTGTTCTCCCTTCCCCTAGTTCTGTAATTGCATTGGTTCCCGGCCTTAACAAAATTGGCAGCAAGATATTAGGGACACTAGTTGCCAACAATTTTATAAACGTAATTTAGCTTTACGTAGTTGATTTACTCTGTCTTCAACATTCAGCATATCCAGTTGTTGTATTACATGCTCTCTTGTAGAGTAGTGTATAATAGACACTATGCCTGTCTTTAGAGGAACTTTAGTCTGGCATTCGCTTTCTTTACAACATTGTTCCCTGTTAGTTCTTTTGATATGCTTGGGTTAGAGGGGATTCCCAGATATTTCACTGAATTTACTGTAATAATAGGTTCCCCATTACACTGGACATTAAAATTATTTACCCTTTTCAATTTGTTTCGTGCCAGAAAGTATGGCTTCCGTTTTCCCAAGGTGTAGTGATAGTTGGTTGTCTACCAACCATTTGCTACAGGACTCTAGTTCTAGTGATAGTACATTAGCAATGCCTTGTTGGTCTTTACCTGATACTAACAGAGCACTATCATCTGTGTACAGTTGAAGCTTGCATTTGACACTGATAGGCAGAATGGACATACAGTGTCATATACTGAGTAGTTATACAGCGTCAATGTTGGCTATCACTGTCCCATCTTTTCTCTTATAGCGCCTCACCTGCCATTATTTATGCTATCTTACTTTCGCTCTCTGTTTTGAATTCATAACACCCTTGGTGGGCGAAACGTCTCCTATATGTGTTAAAACCCTCATACGCTTCTATCTAATTATCGGGGCAAATCACCATTTGTACCAACGCAGAATCATACTGAAGCATTTATAATAATAACATTATAATAATAAAACTGAATAATAAATAATAATCATATAAATAATTTAGTATGTGATAAAATATATATTTTAAGTTTAAATTCCGTCTTGGAGTGTCTGAATCTGATCATGACGTCACGGCGTGTACGAACAGATGTGTTCTTAGTCTTGACCAAGTATGGCAGCTGCCCACAACTGACGATTTCCAAGCATTATTAATATGCATTTCTCGTCGGCTGCAAGAAACACGCATCTGCGGTGTATCAGTCACCCTTCATATCGTAGGTGTTGAAACCATCCTGTGTCTGCTTAGGCGCTGAAACCTTCATGTGACTGCTTAGGCGCTGAAACCTTCATGTGACTGCTTAGGCGCTGAAACCTTCATGTGACTGCTTAGGCGCTGAAACCTTCATGTGACTGCTTAGGCGCTGAAACCTTCATGTGACTGCTTAGGCGCTGAAACCTTCATGTGACTGCTTAGGCGCTGAAACCTTCATGTGACTGCTTAGGCGCTGAAACCTTCATGTGACTGCTTAGGCGCTGAAACCTTCATGTGACGGGGTGGAGATATTGAAACCGCATTCTTACCAAATTTCCCTGAAAGTTGTCTTTTCATATGTTCTTCATCTTTTATTTTCCACATTAGTTTTACTCCATGTTGGAATAACGAAATATAGGGCTTGATTTCTTCCGGCATGTGTCGTTTGTTCTAGCACTTACCCTTGTAGGACCTCACTTGTCACGTCTTTCCCACACTAGTATACCTCTCCCACTATCCCTGCTTGCTCGTTTAGTTTTTAGATCAGTGTAATACAGTCTGGAAATATGTACGCCAATAAATTAAAAAAACAAGATGTCCCTCTTTATACCCTTGCTACTTGTCTTAACGAATCCTCTGTTTCTTCAGGTGTTTCACCGTTCTACTGATAATCTTGTGTATTATTTTGTATATTATGCATGGTCTGTATTTAAGTGGTAATTCTTTTTTCCCCTGTTGATCGAATATTAGTATTAATTTCCCCTGTTCATATTATGTAATAGTCACCTGTTAATTTTTTTTTGGTTTATGCAATGTTTTGTTACTTTCATAACCTATGGACATACTTTATATCAGGTCCCATTTATTTTGATGTATCCAGGTCAATCAGTAGTTTTATCACCTCTCTCTCTGATATGAAGATGCTTTCCACTCTCCACTACACTATCCTATTTCATGATCTTTGTAGAATTGTTCCCGATCTCACAGTGAACACCACTTTGAATCGCCAGCTCCTTACGGAAATTCTTGATATTCTCTATAAACGCTTCTGATTCCTTCTTAAATTTTATTACTTGGTCCTTTATGATCACATTCCTTCTGGTGTGGCTGCATAGCAGCTTTGGTCCTGAATGATTTAAGAGGATGTGTAAGTCCGGTGTGGATGGAAGGAGGGTTACGGGTCATACCAGGAAGGTTGGAGGGGATGAATAAAGAAGCCTTTGAGTGGAAGGAGTTTAAATCCAGCAGGTACATGCGAGCGTCTTGCATCGGAATGAGTGTAAAAAGTGTTTTTTTGGGATTTGACGTGCTGTTAGAGTGTGAGTAAAGTAACATGAAATGATTTAGGGAAACCGGTTAGCTGGACTCGAGTCTTGGAGGGAAGAGTACTGTGGCTGCACTCTAAGAAATGGTTGAGAGGCTGCGGTTCGGAGGGATATTTGAACAGTGATACGCACACGTCTGGCAAGACAGCGTTTGAATGAGATATAGTGAATGCATTTCCTGCTTTGGGTCACTCTTACTTGGGAAAAAAATGGCCGATATATAAAAAAAAAGATTTGACCCTCTTACTTGAGTAATATTTAAGCTTACTATTAGTTTTTACTTGTGAATAAGTAAAATAAGTAACCATAAAAAAATTAATTAATTTTATTGAGTGTGTAACGCTGGGTCCTTGAACGTCAGAGTGAGAGGTAAGCGAGGCAGTACTGACACTGCTGGTCTTGTTGCTTTGAATATCAGGGTAACTTTTTCTCTCACTCTCGCCCACGTAAGCCACCACGCCCATTCTCGCCCACTGTCTTGGCCGGCTTTATCATTACGCCCATGGGTGCCCCTGCCCAGGGCAACACCCACAGATCACCTCGGGCACGGTGATACCCTCGTTGTGTAACCAAGTCTCTCCCTGGCCAGTGCTCCAACGTGGACGCCCACCTGACCAGAGATAACTGAATTATCCTTTGCGACCCCCTTTCACAGGACCCTCTCATGACACCACCCACACTCACACCACCCACGCCCACATTAGCACTACCCACGCCCACATTAATACTGCCCATGCCCACATTAGCACCACCCCCGCACACATTAGCACCGCCCTTGGCCACATTAACACCGCCCTTGGCCACACTAACTCCACTCGCATTCACACTAACACCACCCACGCCCATACTAACACCACCCACGCCAACACTAACCACCCACGCCCACACTAACACTACCCACGCCCACACATCACCCACGCTCACACCACTTACACCACGATGTCCACACTGAAGAAGCTGCTAAGTGACCTTGATACCTCAAAGGCGATGGGACAGGACAACATCTCCCCGTGGGTCCTTAGAGAGGGAGCAGAGACGCTGTGTGTGCCACTAACCACGATCTTCAACACATCCATTGAAACTGGGCAACTACCTGAGGTATGGAAGACAGCAAATGTAGTTCCCATTTTTAAGAAAGGAAACAGAAATGAGGCACTAAACTATAGACCAGTGTCACTGACGTGTATAGTGTGCAAAGTCATGGAGAAGATTATCAGGAGGAGAATGGTGGAGCACCTAGAACGGCACAAGATTATAAATGACAACCAGCACGGATTCATGGAAGGCAAATTCTGTGTCACAAACCTTCTGGAGTTTTAAGACAAAGTAACAGAAGTAAGACACGAGAGAGAAAGGTGGGTTGACTACATTTTCTTGGACTGCAAGAAGGCCTTCGATACAGTTCCTCACAAGAGATTAGTGCAGAAGCTAGAGGATCAGGCACGTATAACAGGAAGGGCACTGCAATGGATCAGAGAATACCTGACAGGGAGGCAACAACGAGTCATGGTACGTGATGAGGTATCACAGTGGGCGCCTGTGACGAGCGGGGTCCCACAGGGGTCAGTCCTAGGACCAGCGCTATTTTTGGTATATGTGAATGACATGATGGAAGGGATAGACTCAGAAGTGTCCCTGTTCGCAGATGATGTGAAGATAATAAGGAGAATTAAATCAGATGAGGATCAGGCAGGACTACAAAGAGACCTGGACAGGCTGGACACGTGGTCCAGCAACTGGCTTCTTGAATTTAACCCCGCCAAATGCAAAGTCATGAAGATCGGGGAAGGGTAAAGAAGGCCGCAGACAGAGTATAGGCTAGGTGGCCAAAGACTACAAACCTCACTCAAGGAGAAAGATCTTGGGGTGAGTATAACACCAAGCACGTCTCCGGAAGCACACATCAACCAGATAATTGGTGCAGCATACGGGCGCCTGGCAAACCTGAGAATAGCGTTCCGATACCTTAGTAAGGAATCGTTCAAGGCACTGTACACCGTGTACGTCAGGCCCATATTGGAGTATGCAACACCAGTTTGGAACCCACACCTGGTCAAGCACGTCAAGAAATTAGAGAAAGTGCAAAGATTTGCAACAAGGTTAGTTCCGGAGCTAAGGGAAATGTCCTATAAAGAAAGGTTAAGGGAAATCGGCCTGACGACACTGGAGGACAGGAGGGTTAGGGAAGACATGATAACGACATGCAAAATACTGCGTGGAATAGATAAGGTGGACAGAGACAGGATGTTCCAGAGAGGGGACACAGAAACAAGGGGTTATAATTGGAAATTGAAGACTCAGACGAGTCAAAGGGATGTTAGGAAGTATTTCTTCAGTCATAGAGTTGTCAGGAAGTGGAATAGTCTAGCAAGTGATGTAGTGGAGGCAGGAACGATACATAGCTTTAAGACGAGGTATGATAAAGCTCAAGAAGCAGGGAGAGAGAGGACCTAGTAGCAGTCAGTGAAGAGGCGGGGCCAGGAGCTAAGTCTCGACCCCTGCAACCACAATTAGGTGAGTACTGCCCACACTCGCGCCCACGTCTACACCGCTCACACTGGCGCCCATGTTCACACCACCCACACTGGCGCCCACGTTCACACCACCCATGTTCACACTCATTAGTAAATACAGATGCAGATAACCCCAGTGATCCAACACTGGCTTTCTCCAAGGTAGCAAAATAACTGAGACTTTGACTCGTTTTAGTTCAAAAACCGTGTACTGAGGTTTATCACTACCAGTGGTTTATAACTGATGGTTTATTACTACCAATGGTTTATAACTGATGGTTTATAACAATTAGTTTATGACTCTCTTAGTGTTTTATAACTTTTGGTAATTTATAACTTTTAGTGGTTTATAATTTCTGGTAATTTATAATTTCTGATGGTTTATAAATTCTGATGGTTATAAATTCTGGCGATTTATTGTTTTTTTATGAATTCACCTGGGTTTTTTCTTCAGCTCAGAACCCTTAGTTTTGTTTTATAATTCTCTTTGTGGTTTAACTCACGTTCTGAATAATTGGAGACCGAGTCATCAGCCTGACTGATCGGAGACCGAGTCATCAGCCTGACTGATTGGAGACCAAGTCATCAGCCTGACTGATTGGAGACCGAGTCATCAGCCTGACTGATTGGAGACCGAGTCATCAGCCTGACTGATCGGAGACCTAGTCATCAGCCTGACTGATTGGAGACCGAGTCATTAGCCTGACTGATCAGAGACTGAGTCATCAGCTTGACTGATTGGAGACCGAGTCAGCAGCCTGACTGATTGGAGACCGAGTCATCAGCCTGACTGATCAGAGACCGAGTCATCAGCCTGACTGATTGGAGACCGAGTCATCAGCCTGACTGATTGGAGACCGAGTCATCAGCCTGACTGATCGGAGACCGAGTCATCAGCCTGACTGGTCGGAGACCGAGTCACCAGCCTGACTGATTGGAGACCGAGTCATCAGCCTGACTGATTGGAGACCGAGTCATCAGCCTGACTGATTGGAGACCGAGTCATCAGCCTGACTGATCGGAGACCGAGTCATCAGCTTGACTGGTCGGAGACCGAGTCATCAGCCTGACTGGTCGGAGACCGAGTCATCAGCCTGACTGGTCGGAGACCGAGTCTGCTAATTCAGACAGAGTATGCAGCCTCTGCCGCTCCTTGTGATAAATTACCCATTCGGGTTTAGAGTTTCACATCATGCAACACCGTGCTGGTGGTTCATGGCAGCAGCCGGGTTTAGTGTTCAGTGTGTGTGACCAGACTGCCATGAATGCTGTTTCTTGAATATAAGACTTAGTGACCTCCAATGGTCACAGTGTTGTTGTACAAGTGACCTTTAGAACGTAGTATGCTACCAGTCCATTCATTGAAGAAATTCAACCTTCTGTTATTATTATTATTATTATTATTATTATTATTATTATTATTATTATTATTATTATTATTATTATCATCATCATCATCATCATCATCATTAGTAGTAGTAATATATTCACGGGGTGGGCACTAAACCCGGAGGGGGTTATGCAGCTTCTGGGGAATATGAGATAATCTGGTTTGTAACAAGGAAGGAGTGGGTAGCTTTAATTATTATTTGCACGGAGAGTCCTTAACAAGGATCAAGACACCCTCCTTGACAAGGATCAAGACACCCTCCTTGACAAGGATCAAGATACCCTCCTTGACAAGGATCAAGACACCCTCCTTGACAAGGATCAAGACACCCTCCTTGACAAGGATCAAGACACCCTCCTTGACAAGGATCAAGATACCCTCCTTGACAAGGATCAAGACACCCTCCTTGACAAGGATCAAGACACCCTCCTTGACAAGGATCAAGACACCCTCCTTGACAAGGATCAAGACACCCTCCTTGACAAGGATCAAGACACCCTCCTTGACAAGGATCAAGATACCCTCCTTGACAAGGATCAAGACACCCTCCTTGACAAGGATCAAGACACCCTCCTTAACAAGGATCAAGACACCCTCCTTAACAAGGATCAAGACATCCTCCTTGACAAGGATCAAGACACCCTCCTTGACAAGGATCAAGACACCCTCCTAGAGGGTGTAACTGCTCTAAGCTCATTCTTCCAGGGTGAGCTTGTTGATTTGTCTTACGCTTCCACTTACTAATAAGTCAAGTGAAAGCCTCGGTCAAGTGATTAAATGTTCCTCTGACACCTGTGCCAGGAGATAGAGTCCCGTTTTTTTTAATACACCGGCCGTCTCCCACCGAGGTAGGGTGACTCAAGAAAGAAGAAACACTTTCACCATAATTCGCTCTATCACTGTCTTCCAGAGGCGTGTCGACATTAAG
Source organism: Cherax destructor (assembly GCA_009830355.1). Classification (NCBI taxonomy): domain Eukaryota; kingdom Metazoa; phylum Arthropoda; class Malacostraca; order Decapoda; family Parastacidae; genus Cherax; species Cherax destructor. The sequence continues at coordinate 117,652 of WNWK01002254.1, forward strand.
CTCAGATGCCCTTCCAAACTGCAACATCTGCACCCCTCCTTCAGAGTGCAGGCACTGTACTTTCCACTTCCAGGACTCAAATCCGGTTAACCAGTTTCACTGAATCCCTTCATAAATGCTACTTTGTTCACACTCCAACAACACCTCAAGTCATAAAAATCACTTGCCTGAGTCAGCTCCTATTTAACACGCTCACAGACGCTTGTTGGATGTCCAAAACCTCCTTTACTCCTCTCCCTTCAACCCTTTTAGGATGACCTCTAACCCGCCTTCCCTCCACTACAGATTTATATACCCACCAAGTCTTCCTATTTTGCTCCATCTTTAAATATCCAAACCACCCCAATAACTCCTCCTTAGCCCTCTAGATAATAATTTGATTACCTCGCACCTCCTAATCTCCTAACTACGAGTTCTCTACATAATATTCACACCATATATTGCCTTCAGACACCGCATCTTCACTGCCTCAAACCTCCTCATCGCTGCAATATTTAAAACCCATGCTTCACTCCCATTTAAGAATGCTGGTGCCACTAGACTCTGGTACATTCCTGTTTTTGGCCTCCAAGTGTCTCCACAGATGCCGCAGTGCACCACCTACCTTTTTCCCCTCATCAGTTCTACGGTTCACTTCATCTTTTATAGACTCGTCCTCTGACAAGTCCGCTCTCAACTATCTGAACACATTTACTTCCTCCATACTCCTACCCATACCTCCTGACGAATTAAATATATTCTTTTTGTAAGCAGAGTTCTTAAGTTGTGGTCAGTTTAATGACCTAAGCATAGTGTACGTCAACCGGTTTCTCGTAAAATAAGTTGATGTAGAGCAGTTCACCGACCAGCACCAATAACGTCAATGTCACCTTCACCGCCAACACTCACATAGGTGAAGGAACACTTAACAAAGAGGAGGCAGAGAGACACTGAGGGAGGTGGTGTCCTACAAGGGCCAGCCTTGGCGCCGAACAGTTCATGATAAATGCAAACGACTTATCTAGGGAAAGACTTCTTCGTGCCATTGTTTGCAAATGAAGCAAACCTGGAGAGAAGAGCAAGACTGGATCAGGACTGTGAGAGGATGCAGATGGACTTAAACATGTTGTTGGAATGATCCAACACCTGGCTACTTGGAACTAGTACCCTCTCCTTCCACAGATTAAACTCGATTTCCTCAAATTCTCCAGGCGCTGTATGAATCCCACGGGTTTAGCACTTCCACATGAACAGGATAATGATCAAATAGCTTCTGACATTCACTCCTAACAAATACAAGTTGATACGGATGGAAGCAGGAGACCAGACGAATCTACGAACGAGAAACAAAGTAAATGGGGAGATAAAAGAAGCTAGGGGTGGTCTGGCCTCCGGCCAGTCTGGCTTCAGGCCAGATTTCAGCTCTGGTCATCACATGAAACTTTTCATGTGACTCGCACGTAAACAAACTAATTCGGCGATATGTACAGACGTGACAGCTATAAAGACACTGCAGAAATCAGACTAAGGAAGAAACCACTTACTGGAGTACGCAGAACCAACTTGCAGCCCTCACCTCATTAAACATACAAAGTTATTTCAGAACACTATAAACGCCTTGTGTAACTAACTCTCTTGTTATTCCTCCAAATTTCTTGCCCACGAGGACCCGTTCATTGCACCGCCCATGCCTACACCACTCACACCCACACCGCCCATGCCTACACCACTCACACCCACACCACCCATGCCTACACCACTCATACCCACACCGCTCACACTCACACCGACCACAACCACACCGCTCACACCCACACCGACCACAATCACACCGCTCACACCCACACCGATCACACCCATACCGATCACACCCACACCGATCACTCCCACACCGATCACACCCACACAGCTCACACCCACGCCGATCACACCCACACCGATCACACCCACACCGATCACACCCACGCCACTCACACCCACACCGATCACACCCACACCGATCACACCCACTCCACTCACACCCACACCGATCACACCCACACCGATCACACCCACACCGATCACACCCACACCGATCACACCCACACCGATCACACCATACCGATCACACCACGCCGATCACACCCACGCCGATCATGCCCACACCGATCACACCACGCCGATCACACCCACACCGATCACACCCACACCGATCACACCCACACCGATCACACCCACACCGGTCACACCCACACCGATCACACCCACACCGGTCACACCCACACCGGTCACACCCACACCGATCACACCCACACCAATCACACCCACACCGATCACACCCACCGATCACACCCACCGATCACACCCACACCGATCACACCCACACCGATCACACCCACGCCGATCACACCCACGCCGATCACACCCACGCCGATCATGCCCACACCGATCACACCCACGCCGATCACACCCACACCGATCACACCCACACCGATCACACCCACACCGATCACACCCACACCGGTCACACCCACACCGATCACACCCACACCGGTCACACCCACACCGGTCACACCCACACCGATCACACCCACACCAATCAACCCACACCGATCACACCCACCGATCACACCCACCGATCACACCCACACCAATCACACCCACACCGATCACACCCACCGATCACACCCACCGATCACACCCACACCGATCACACCCACACCGATCACACCCACACCAATCACACCCACACCGATCACACCCACCGATCACACCCACCGATCACACCCACACCGATCACACCTACACCAATCACACCCACACCGATCACACCCACCGATCACACCCACACCAATCACACCCACACCGATCACACCCACCGATCACACCCACACCGATCACACCCACACCAATCACACCCACACCGATCACACCCACCGATCACACCCACCGATCACACCCACACCGATCACACCCACACCGATCACACCCACACCGATCACACCCACACCGATCACACCCACACCGATCACACCCACACCGATCACACCCACACCGATCACACCCACGCCGATCATGCCCACACCGATCACACCCACGCCGATCATGCCCACACCTGTTAATACAGTGTTTCGGCCAAGGTTGGGTTTGATCAGGTACTTGCTAACACTCAGCTTTGAGTGAAACATTGTATTAAAGAGACTTCTCTACTACTAATGTCTTTATCCCCACTTGTCGGCTTTTGCCATTGTCTCCCTACGCCCACGCTACCTACGCCCACACTGCCTGCGCCCACACTGCCTACGCCCACATCGCTTACATTCACACCTCCCTCCACTGCTCCGCCCAAGCTCACACCGTCACGTTCTTACCGCCCACGTCCACACCCACATATCTACACTACAATGGAGTGCATATCAACACACGCATGAGTAACCCCAGGTGCAGCTCAGACGTCAAAGTTTTCAGCCCACAACTGAAAGATCCAAGGCTCGACACCCGGACCAGATGAAATAAAAAAAAATCTTCTTATACCCGCTGCTCGTGTTCACCTAACAGCAGTATATATATATATATATATATATATATATATATATATATATATATATATATATATATATATATATATATATATATATATATATATATACATATATATAAGTTAGCTTAATCACTTGTGTGTCCTCTCACCTCCACACGCCTCAGCCTAAGTTTATCTGTGTTTATTATTATTATATATATATATATATATATATATATATATATATATATATATATATATATATATATATATATATATATATATATATATATATTCAACAAGTTGGCCGTCCCACCGAGGCAGGGTGACCCAAAAGAAAGAAAATCCCCAAAAAGAAAATACTTTCATCATCATTCAACACTTTCACCACACTCATACATAATCACTGTCTTTGCAGAAGCGCTCAGATACGACAGCTGAGAATAGTCCCTCCCAGCTGTCACTATCTCAGACCCCTCCTTTAAAGTGCAGGGATTGTACTTCCCATTTCCAGGACTCAAGTCCAACTAAATCAATTAACTGGTTTCCCTGAATCCCTTCACAAAATGTTACCCTGCTCACACTCCAACAGATCGTCATGTCCAAAAAACCATTCGTCTCCATTCACTCCTATCTAACACACTCACACATGCTTGCTGGAAGTCGAAACCCCTCGCCCCCAAAACCTCCTTTACCCCCTCCCTCCAACCTTTTCGAGGACGACCCCTACCCCGCCTTCCTTCCCCTACAGATTTATACTCTCTCCAAGTCATTCTACTTTGATTCATTCTCTCTAAATGACCAAACCACCTCAACAACCCCTCTTCAGCCCTCTGACAAATACTTTTAGTAACTCCACACCTCCTCCTAATTTCCACACTCCGAATTTTCTGCATAATATTTACACCACACATTGATCTTAGACAGGACATCTCCACTGCCTCCAGCCTCATCCTCGCTGCAGCATTTGCAACCCATGCTTCACACCCATATAATAATGTTGGTACCACTATACTTTCGTACATTCCCTTCTTTGCCTCCATAGATAACGTTTTTTTTGTCTCCACAGATACCTCAACGCACCACTCACCTTTTTTCCTTCATCAATTCTATGGTTAACCTCATCCTTCATAAACCCATCCGCTGACACGTCAACTCCCAAATATCTAAATACTGTTCACATATATGCTTCACTGTAAACACTTGATCTACACATCCCCTACCCACTCTAAAGCCTCCTTGCTCATCTGCAATCCTACTCTCTGTCTTACCTCTAATTCTTTCAATAATAACCCTGCCATACACTTTACCTGGTATACTCAGTAAACTTATTCCCCTATAATTCTTACAATCTTTTTTATCCCCCTTCCCTTTATACAAAGGAACTATACATGCTCTCTGCCAATCCCTAGGTACCTTCCCCTCTTTCATACATTTATTAAAAAAAATACCAACCACTCCAACACTATATCCCCCCCTGCTTTTAACATTTCTGTCATGATCCCGTCAGTTCCAGCTGCTTTACCCCCTTTCATTCTACGTAATGCCTCACGCACCTCCCCCACACTCACATCCTGCTCTTCTTCACTCCTAAACGATGTTGTACCTCCCTGGCCAGTACATGAAATTACCGCCTCCCTTTTTTCATCGACATTTAAAAGTTCCTCCAAATATTCCCGCCATCTACCCAATACCTCCAGCTCCCCATCTACTAACTCCCCTACTCTGATTTTAACTGACAAATCCATTCGTCCCCTAGGCTTTCTTACCTTGTTTATCTTACTCCAGAAATTTTTCTTGTTTGCAGCAAAATTTCTTGACAGAGCCTCTCTCATTCTTTCATCTCCTCTTCTTTTGCACTCTCACCACTCTCTTCACCTTTTTTTTACTCTCCATATACTCTGCTCTTCTATATATAGATCAATGAAACCACGAAACAAGTGGTTTTGAATCATTTACCAAACTGCGGCAGGCCAGGATTCGACTCCACGATCATTGTCCCGCCTCAAGAGGCCAAACATTGTACATGTCGCCCTACCATCTGAGCCATCGATCCTAAAAACAACATGAGCCTAGCGCACTAGACTTGTTTCATGTTGCGAGGACATTCTTGGCAGATGTATGCTCAAGGATTAATTTCAGCCTCCTCCTGTTTGAATAAATATATTATTGTAACCATGAACGAGTGGTATTGATCAATAACAACACTGCACTAGCCAGGGGTCGAACCCATGCTGCTTTGGCCCACCTCATGGTGAGCGAAAACACATGACGCTCTAGACCACTTAACCACACAATCCTTAAGAGTAGCGCATCCAGTAGGACTGAATGTTGTACTCGCTACCCAAGGACATACGGTGGTGTGGACGCCTCTGAGCTAATTTCATTCTACTCCCTGTTTGGTGTACTAGCTTAACAAACAGTGGTTAAGTGGTCTAGAGCGTCATGTGTTTTCTCTCACCATGAGGCGGGCCAAAGCAGCATGGGTTCGACCCCTGGCTAGTGCAGTGTTGTTATTGAATATATATATATGTGTGTGTGTGTGTGTGTGAATGGTTGCAGTCCATCCGAAGATTACTTTTGAATTTATTCCAAAAAAATAGCACAGAGAAAGAACTAAATGTAAGAGATAATTTCTCTGCTTTAAAATTATAAAACAGTTTACTTCATCCATTTAAGTCTCGGGACACCAAATGTTCCGTGTGTAGTATCCTTGAGAAATACAAGTGTCGTTTACAAAAGTTATCATCTGTACCAGGAAGCTTCCAGACTTCCAGCGAACCAACACAGAATATTTATATGGTGCGCAATGGGGACTTTTGTTTGTTTATGGCCGCGCAAGTTGGCCAACTGGTGGGAAAACCAGCTGTCTACAGCTGACGGGAAAGTCAGCTGGCTGCAGCTGGCGGGAAAGTCAGCTGACTGAAGATGACAGAAAAGCGGTAAACCCAGCTGATTCCTTCAGTAATTCGAAGCGTTTCTTTGACACGAACACAAGTGAGTCCATCGGCAGTCCGACCCACTACACACCAGACCATCCCACCCTTGAAACACTGTTTACACACCTGCTACCTGTTGTCGCACTATAGTTCCACAGCCATCCACTACCACCAGGTTTCACCGTTGTTGGCTGTCAAATTGTAGGCGGACTGCAGTTGGTTGTCAATATAAATTTCATGGACACAGTAGACAGCAGGCTTGCCAGCAGTCATTTAGGGCGGGATAGCGGAGTGTATGTGGCGTGTGGGTCTGCCAGGTGACACACCAGTCCATCGGTCCCAGAACAAAATATCTGAAGTGTTGCAACCTTTATTATATTACTCACACACACGATACCAAAGTTTTTGCCGATACCGATACTTTTCTTATATTTTTTAATTTTTTAAGATGATAAGGACTATGATCAGTATATAAGGGAATGCTTATTCCACAATGCATATTTTAAGCAACACAGGAAGGTTAAATATTAAATACCTTAAATTATCTGAGGTGATTAACATCATTCCAAGCAGACATCAACCAAATCTTTAAATGGGCTGCAGAAAACAATATGAAGTTCAATGATGAGAAATTTCAATTACTCAGATATGGAAAACGTGAGGAAATTAAAATCTCATCGGAGTATAAAACAAATTCCAACCACACAATAGAGCGAAAAACTAACGTCAAAGACCTGGGAGTGATCATGTCAGAGGATCTCACCTTCAAGGACCATAGCACTGTAGCAATCGCATCTGCCAGAAAAATGACAGGATGGATAATGAGAACCTTCAAAACCAGGGATGCCAAGCCCATGTTGACACTTTTCAGGTCGCTTGTTCTATCTAGGCTGGAATATTGCTGCACACTAACTGCACCTTTCAAGGCGGGTGAAATTGCTGACCTGGAAAATGTGCAGAGAACCTTCACGACACGCATAACTGCAATAAACCACCTCAATTACTGGGAACGCTTGAAGTTCCTAAACCTGTACTCCCTGGAACGCAGGCAGGAGAGATACATTATTATATACACTTGGAAAATCCTAGAGGGATTAGTACCAAACTTGCACACGAGTGTCACTCCCTACGAAAGCAAAAGACGGCAGGCGATGTAACATCCCCCCAATGAAAAGCAGGGATGCCACTAGCACGTTGAGACACAACGCAATAAGTGTCAGGGGCCCAAGACTGTTCAACTGCCTCCCAGCATACATAAGGGGGATTACCAACAAACCCCTGGCTGTCTTCAAGCAGGCACTGGACAGGCACCTAAAGTCGGTGCCTGACCAGCCAGGCTGTGGTTCGTACGTTGGACTGCGTGCGGCCAGCAGTAACAGCCTGGTTGATCAGGCTCTGATCCAACATGAGGCCTGGTCACAGACCGGGCCGCAGGGGCGCTGACCCCTGGAACTCTCTCCAGGTAAACTCCAGGTAATTACTTATTACTTGGCGCCTGTTGTGTTAGTTACTGGTTGTCAAAGGCACTTTTCTATAATGTGAGTGTGTGTGTGTGTGTACTCACTTATTTGTGGTTGCAGGGGTCGAGACTCAGCTCCTGTGTGTGTGTATGTGTTTGTTTGTGTGTGTGTGTGTGTGTGTGTGTGTGTGTGTACTCACCTAATTGTACTCACCTAATTGTACTCACCTAATTGTGGTTGCAGGGGTCGAGACTCAGCTCCTGGCTCCGCCTCTTCGCTGTCCGCTACTGGGTCTCTGCTCTCCCTGCTCCATGAGCTTTATCATACCTCGTCTTAAAACTATGTATGGTTCCTGCCTCCACTATATCTTTCTCTAGACTATTCCACTTCCTGACTACTCTGTGGCTGAAGAAATGCTTCCTAACATCCCTTTGACTCATCTGAGTCTTCAGCTTCCAGTTGTGTCCCCTTGTTTCTGTGTTCCCTCTCTGAAACATCCTGTCACTGTCTACCTTGTCGATTCCCCGCAGTATTTTGTATGTCGTTATCATGTCTCCTCTGACCCTTCTCTCCTCCAGTGTTGTTAGTCCTATTTCCCTCAACCTTTCTTCATAGGACAGACCCCTGAGTTGTGGAACTAACCTTGTCGCAAACCTTTGCACTTTCTCTAGTTTCTTTACGTGCTTGACCAGGTGTGGGTTCCAGACTGGTGCTGCATATTCTAGTATGGGCCTGACGTACACGGTGTACAGTGTGTGTGTGTGTGTACTCACCTAATTGTACTCACCTAATTGTGGTTGCAGGGGTCGAGACTCAGCTCCTGGCCCCGCCTCTTCGCTGTCTGCTACTGGGTCTCTGCTCTCCCTGCTCCATGAGCTTTATCATACCTTGTCTTAAAACTATGTATGGTTCCTGCCTCCACTATATCATTCTCTAGTCCATTCCACTTCCTGACTACTCTGTGGCTGAAGAAATGTTTCCTGACATCCCTTTGACTCATCTGAGTCTTCAGCTTCCAGTTGTGTCCCCTTGTTTCTGTGTTCCCTCTCTGAAACAACCTGTCACTATCTACCTTGTCAATTCCCCGCAGTATTTTGTATGTCGTTATCATGTCTCCTCTGACCCTTCTTTCCTCCAGTGTTGTTAGTCCTATTTCCTCAGCCTTTCTTCATAAGACAGACCCCTGAGTTGTGGAACTAACCTTGTCGCAAACCTTTGCACTTTCTCTAGTTTCTTGACGTGCTTGACCAGGTGTGGGTTCCAGACTGGTGCTGCATACTCTAGTATGGGCCTGACGTATACGGTATACAGTGTCTTGAACGATTCCTTGTTAAGGTAACGGAACGCTAATCTTAAGTTTGCCAGTCGCCCATATGCTGCCGCGGTTATCTGGTTGATGTGTGCTTCCGGAGACGTGCTTGGTGTTATACTCACCCCAAGGTCTTTCTCCTTTGTTGAGGTTTGTAGCCTTTGTCCACCTAGCCTGTACTCTGTCAGCGGTCTTCTTTGCCCTTCTCCGATCTTCATGACTTTGCATTTGGTGGGGTTAAATTCGAGAAGCCAGTTGCTAGACCAGATGTGTGTGTGTGTGTTGTGTGTGTGTGTGTGTGTGTGTGTGTGTGTGTGTGTGTGTGTGTGTGTGTGTGTGTGTCTGTCTGTGTGTTTACCTGTGTGTCTGTCTGTGTGTAACTCAGTATCACAAGGTCTGATTAATTTATCAAGTTCCCCCAGAGATAAAAACAAAAACAAGGCATAAATGGTGGTTTTGCTTCGCAAGTGTCACTTGTGAAGCCATTTCTCAGTGTGTCGGACCATAAAGGAGAGAGAGAATTTGTGTTGGAGACTGAATGAGGGAGGGATGGAGGGAGGGAGGGATGGAGGGAGGGAGGTGAAGGAAGATAGGCAATCACCATAAACATCTGAGCAGGACTTCGCCATTTTCGGAGAGGTCAACATGTTTTCCTATTTGTTCGACAATGTTTCTCTGATTTACTGTCGTTGTCAACGAGCAGAAAACACGGTCAGGGAAACTTAATGATTTTTTTTTATATTATTAACACATCGGACGTTTCCCACCAAGGCAGGGTGACCCAAAAAAGAAGAAACACTTTCACCATCATTCGCTCCGTCACTGTCTTACCAGAGGTGCCTCCTACACTGCAGTTATAAGAAACTGCAACATATCAACACCGCTCCTTCAGGGGGAAACTAACCAGGTGAGGGAGAGGATAAGGATGTCAGGAGGAGTTAATGAAGGTGGTGGTCTGGTGGCTAGAGCTCTCGCTTCACACACGGAGGGCCCGGGTTCGATTCCCGGCGGGTAGAAACATTTCGACGTGTTTCCTTACACCTGTTGTCATGTTCACCTAGCAGCAAATAGGTACCTGGGTTGTTAGTCGACTGGTGTGGGTCGCATCCTGGGGGACAAGATTAAGGACCCCAATGGAAATAAGACAGACAGTCCTCGATGACGCACTGACTTTCTTGGGTTATCCTGGGTGGCTAACCCTCCGGGGTTAAAAATCCGAAGAAATCTTATCTTTTTCTTAAGCAAAGGTAGCTCAACAGACACACCAACAACCAATCAAGCTTCAAGAAAAACAACGTAAAAAAAAGCTTTCACAGCAACAAGAGAACAAGCTGAAGCTTTCACAAGAATAATAATATTATTACTAATACGACAGCAGTAATAACAGCTACTACTACTACTATAATTACTACGACTACTGTTACGTCTACCACTGTTACGACTTACAACAACAATGTTAATAATAATAATAATAATAATAATAATAATAATAATAATAATAATAATAATAATAATAATAATAATAATAATAATAATAATAACAATAATAATAATAATAATAATAATAATAACAATAATAATAATAATGGTTAATGAGAATAAAAGCCTTGGTAAGGGAAGCCTCGGGACGAGCACAATGACTGGACCAGTGTTGTGCTAGGTGGTACCTGGGCTCAGGTACTCACTACTTCAAGACCAGAGTCTTGGTGCTAGTGAAGGGCTCTTCATCCCAGGGACCGGATGTAAGTAAGTTTATTCATGTACAAGTACACATCAATACAGTTACATAAGTTTTCATACATAGATTACCTGGGATAACCCTAGGTTCTCTACACATATGCTGCTATGTATGATAAGCTATGTAAATGTATTTGTGTATACCTGAATAAACTTACTTACTTACTTACTTACTTACTTACTTACAAAGTGACTTACTTCCATTGGGGTCCTTGCAATACCTTATTATTTTCAACAGAAAACGGAGATACACCAGAAGTAAGGTAAACTGAGTTATTTACACTTACATTAAAGAGAGCTCTAAGTAAGGACAGATCACAGGCACATGTATGTTAGTTATACCAGAAATCACTCTCCTCCCTTTCACCTCACCATTCCTCGGATCAAACCTGATTACCTTCCATTTCCCAGATGATGTATAAGAAAGGTCTGTACAGGAATAGTAACGTTCTTGAGGAAGCTTCAACGAAATACGGTAGTGAGGCTTGTACTGATAGATAAATAGATAAATAGATAGATAGATAGATAGATAGATAGATAGATAGATAGATAGAGAGAGAGAGAGAGAGAGAGAGAGAGAGAGAGAGAGAGAGAGAGAGAGAGAGAGAGAGAGAGAGAGAGAGAGAGAGAGAGAAGAAAAAAGGAGAACTGAAGAATGACTCTGAAGTTTACCTGTGTGGTTAAAGTACTGAAAGATCAAATGATTCATCATAATAAACAAAGTAAATAACAAATGAAAGTAGATTAAGCAGTGATCCACTGGAGAAGAACAGCAGCAACAACAGCAGCAACAACAGCAGCAACAGCAGCAGCAACAACAGCAGCAGCAACAGCAGCAGCAACAACAGCAAAGTACTGCAACAGCTAGAAAATAAAAAGAATAAAAAAAGTCTGCATGATGATGTCATGGAAGAAAATAAATGTCTGCCTGGTCACCAGGCGGGAGTCAGCGTGGTGATTCACCCACATCTCTGGTGTCTGCCTGGTCACCAGGTAGGAGCCAGCTGGTGACTCACCCACATCTCTGGTGTCTGCCTGGTCACCAGGTAGGAGCCAGCTGGTGACTCACCCACATCTCTGGTGTCTGCCTGGTCACCAGGTAGGAGCCAGCTGGTGACTCACCCACATCTCTGGTGTCTGCCTGGTCACCAGGTAGGAGCCAGGTGGTGACTCACCCACATCTCTGGTGTCTGCCTGGTCACCAGGTGGGAGCCAGCTGGTGACTCATCCACGTCTCTGGTGTCTGCCTGGTCACCAGGTGGGAGCCAGCTGGTGACTCATCCACGTCTCTGGTGTCTGCCTGGTCACCAGGTAGGAGCCAACTGGTGACTCACCCACATCTCTGGTGTCTGCCTGGTCACCAGGTGGGAGCCAGGTGGTGACTCACCCACATCTCTGGTGTCTGCCTGGTCACCAGGTGGGAGCCAGCTGGTGACTCACCCACATCTCTGGTGTCTGCCTGGTCACCAGGTGGGAGCCAGGTGGTGACTCATCCACATCTCTGGTGTCTGCCTGGTCACCAGGTAGGAGCCAGCGTGGTGACTCATCCACGTCTCTGGTGTCTGCCTGGTCACCAGGTAGGAGCCAACTGGTGACTCACCCACATCTCTGGTGTCTGCCTGGTCACCAGGTGGGAGCCAGGTGGTGACTCACCCACATCTCTGGTGTCTGCCTGGTCACCAGGTGGGAGCCAGCTGGTGACTCACCCACATCTCTGGTGTCTGCCTGGTCACCAGGTGGGAGCCAGGTGGTGACTCATCCACATCTCTGGTGTCTGCCTGGTCACCAGGTAGGAGCCAGCGTGGTGACTCATCCACGTCTCTGGTGTCTGCCTGGTCACCAGGTAGGAGCCAACTGGTGACTCACCCACATCTCTGGTGTCTGCCTGGTCACCAGGTGGGAGCCAGCTGGTGACTCATCCACGTCTCTGGTGTCTGCCTGGTCACCAGGTGGGAGCCAGGTGGTGACTCACCCACATCTCTGGTGTCTGCCTGGTCACCAGGTAGGAGCCAGCGTGGTGACTCATCCACGTCTCTGGTGTCTGCCTGGTCACCAGGTAGGAGCCAACTGGTGACTCACCCACATCTCTGGTGTCTGCCTGGTCACCAGGTGGGAGCCAGCTGGTGACTCATCCACGTCTCTGGTGTCTGCCTGGTCACCAGATAGGAGCCAGCGTGGTGACTCATCCACGTCTCTGGTGTTTGCCTGGTCACCAGGTAGGAGCCAGCTGGTGACTCATCCACGTCTCTGGTGTTTGCCTGGTCACCAGGTAGGAGCCAGCTGGTGACTCATCCACGTCTCTGGTGTCTGCCTGGTCACCAGGTGGGAGCCAACGTGGTGACTCACCCACATCTCTGGTGCCTTCCTAATCACCAGGTGGGAGCCAGCTGGTGACTCATCCACGTCTCTGGTGCCTGCCTGGTCACCAGGTGGGAGCCAACGTGGTGACTCACCCACGTCTCTGGTGCCTGCCTGGTCACCAGGTGGGAGCCAGCTGGTGACGCATCCACGTCTCTGGTGCCTGCCTGGTCACCAGGTGGGAGCCAACGTGGTGACTCACCCACGTCTCTGGTGTCTGCCTGGTCACCAGGTGGGAGCCAACGTGGTGACTCACCCACGTCTCTGGTGCCTGCCTGGTCACCAGGTGGGAGCCAGCTGGTGACTCACCCACATCTCTGGTGTTTGCCTGGTCACCAGGTAGGAGCCAGGTGGTGACTCACCCACGTCTCTGGTGTCTGCCTGGTCACCAGGTGGGAGCCAGCGTGGTGACTCACCCACGTCTCTGGTGTCTGCCTGGTCACCAGGTGGGAGCCAGCGTGGTGACTCACCCACGTCTCTGGTGCCTGCCTGGTCACCAGGTGGGAGCCAGCGTGGTGACTCACCCACGTCTCTGATCTAATACTTTCTCAGTGCCTCAAATCTAAACCGGAAACTGATAGATAAGTGCACTGTATCCAGAACACAACATGAAACTTCACTCCTGTAGAGGCACCAGGACCATGCCCCGGGATACTAACTCTAAGGATGAGAAACAGTAGTGGTACCAGGACCATGCCCCGGGATACTAACTCTAAGGATGAGAAACAGTAGTGGTACCAGGACCATGCCCCGGGATACTAACTATAAGGATGGGAAATAGTAGTGGTACCAGGACCATGCCCCGGGATACTAACTCTAAGGATGAGAAACAGTAGTGGTACCAGGACCATGCCCCGGGATACTAACTCTGAGGATGAGAAAGAATAGAGGTACCAGGACCATGCCTCGGGATACTAACTCTGAGGATGAGAAACAATAGTGGTACCAGGACCATGGCCCGGGGTATTAACTCTGAGGATGAGAAACAGTAGAGGCACCAGGACCGTGCCCTGGATACTATGAGGATGAGAAACAGTAGAGGTACCAGGACTTTGCCCTGAAATACTAACTCTGAGGATGATAAACAGGATAGGTACCAGGACCATGCCCTGGTGTATTTTACTATGCTTAGAGTGAATATTTTATTTAATTCGTGCTGATCAGTTTGTTAGAATATTGATTACCTGTTACATCTTCTGACATGATTTTATTGCTTATCAGTCACTCCTTGGTTAAATAAGTCAAATACATAAACGCATCATCTGAATTTTCATCTTCAGGCCTTTCACATTCAGGTCTTTTCATAGAGCAGCGAAAACAGGTTAAAGATTCGGGAATGATAATATCAAACGACCTGTCATACATATAACCAAGTAAAAAGTTGGCTTATGACCGTAAAGTTTACGGGGCCTGAGGAATGGTCGATAATCATGGAGATAAATGGTATAAAATACCGACACGATGGAAAAATAAATACAAATACAGTATAATGTGATTCTTTATTGACTACGTTTCGCCCACACAGTGGGCTTTACCAAGTCACAAACAGATCTACCTGGGTAAAGACTAAAGAGTACATGAGTATATGTAGGGTGGAGAATGTTGGGTAGGCTGGATTTGAGACGGACCTACACTGGACGGGCGAGTGTGTAGGTTGTTATAGGAACTCTTTACCCAGGTGGATCTGTTTGTGACTTGATAAAGGAGATTGTGTGGGCGAAACGTAGCCGAAAAAGGGAGGGAATCATGTTCAATCCGAAGAGGTGGAAGATAGTTTTAATTCCTAGGAACAAGAGTCTCTTACCAGGATCTGGACAACCTCTTGAAGATATCTAATCTTAAAATTAAGAAACCCTTTAACACGAGATAGAATCCATAAAACATCTTAACTACTATTAACTCTCCTCAAGGCCGGCTTCTTGACGCCTGTGGAGGCCTCCTGACCCAAGGAATTTTACCTGGCCTCCCTTTTCTTGGATAGAACCTGATTTTCTTTTATTTTCCCATCACTATATGACCCCTATTGGTTTAGTGCTTCCCCGTGAATAAAATAATGTAATAATGATGACGCCTTGAACGGAGGGGTGAAATCAGCCCTAAAAAGCTTCCCCATATAAAATAATAATAATAATGCTGCATGAAGACACGTGTCATAGCCCCCTCTTCCAATTACATTGCCAGCCCTAAGCCCCTCCTGTATAAAACTTTTGAAGCTTCCCCCTGCGTTGTAGTCTACAAAGTCCGTTTAAAAATATATATATAAATTATAAAGAAAGCTATGAAAATGCATTTCTCTGCATACTATAACGTAATTATTGTAACATGAAGTCTTCTGGTACAGGAACTTAGCGTGATTACAATTTTATAATTCATCTTCTTGCAGTTTGTGAAGAATTTTGTGGTTCATAAAGCAGTGGCTGACATTAAAACACTCCGTGCTGGACTGGCGCTGGCACGCCAGATATGTTGGCCAGCATGTGGAGCGAGCAGGTCTCTACAGGTCCTCATGTTCAAGTTGCATAGATTAGGCAACGTTCAAAAGTTTAAAAAAAAATTATTAGTTAAGCTATCATGTGCAGAAAACTGAACTTTCCTATCTGTTACAGTTTTGATTTAAAAAAATATATAGAAATCTTAAGAGAACTTTGTGGTTATTTTATTCCAGTTTTGGCATAACATGCGTTGCGAGCAGCGGGTTAAAATGTTTTCCTCGTGGAGGTATTTGAAGGCTGTTAAAGTCTGTCAGTGAAGCATACCAGGTTCCCAGGTTCCTTTAATGATACCTTCCGGTGATTTTCTTTTTTGTCATCGATGACTAATATGTAGCTCTCACTTAGTCTCTCTCTCTCTCTCTCTCTCTCTCTCTCTCTCTCTCTCTCTCTCTCTCTCTCTCTCTCTCTCTCTCTCTCTCTCTCTCTCTCTCTCACTCTCTCTCTCTCTCTCTCACTTATAATCACGCCTGCTCGCTTTTCCTTGACCGCCCCTGATACACACTGGGCTATGACAGTCGCATACACCTGCCAGAGGTATAACACGTCACGTTTTACGATTTACGTAACAAACACCCCTTACCTGCCGAAGGCGTTATGTGTAACGTGTTACACTACGTAACAAACACGACTCAGTTGTCAGAGGTGTTATACATAACGTGTTACACTTTACGTAACAAACAAGACTCAGGAGGGTTACCCTTCAACATGCTTCAGCTTTCTAAAGTCAATGAATGGGATTTGATGCGTAGAATTGGTGTCACTGTTTGTAAGGTCGTTTGTACTACTGTTGGTGTTGGTGATGGTGGTGGTGGTGGTGCTGCTGCTGGTTCTGATGGTGTTATTGATGGTGGTGCTGGTGACTGGTGGTGCTGGTGGTGGTGCTACTGGTGGCGGTGGTGCTGGTGCTATTGGTGGTGGTGGTGCTGGTGCTATTGGTGGTGGTGGTGGTGCGTACTCGCGCGCGCGTGTGCACGCCTGCTGGTATTTTCGACTTTCATATTGTGCTATCATCCTTGTACTCATTAATGAAGGTCGCTTCGCCTGTCCTGAGTTGCCACCTGTTACTCAAGTCACATTGCTTCTGTAGTCACACCTGTTACTCAAGTCACACTTCTTCAGGTCACACCTGCACACCATCAGGAAGGAGGAAGGAAAAGGTTAGGTAAATGGACCAGAGGCAACTAATGTGACATTTTATTGTGGCAACGTTTCGCTCTCCAGGAGCTTTGTCAAGCTGTAACTGCTTGACAAAGCTCCTGGAGAGCGAAACGTTGCCACAGTAAAATGTCTCATTGGTTGCATGTGTTCATTTACTTAACATTTTGTCGGTAAGGAAAAAGTTGCTTCAATTCGTTGGATCAAGAGCACTTCACCAGCATCACGATAACTTCCACCTTCAAGGAGGGGGGGGAGAGGTTCCTTGATGCTGTACAATAGTGGTAGTGCGTTCGGCTCACAACCAGAAGGGCCCAGGTTCGATTACCATGCGAGGCGAGATGTATGGGCAAATCTGCATACACCTGCTGCCATGTTCATCTAGCAGGAAGTATGTACCTGGGTGTTAGTTGACTGCTGTGAGTCGCCTCTTAGGAAAGGACCAAAGGACACAAACGGAAATTAGGAACATCAAGGCTTTCCTGGTTTAATAATCCAAATGAAGTCTTTTATAACTGCTAAGTGATCGTTGACCAGCACCTGACTCACTGCACCTGACCGTCGACTAACACCTGTCAGGTGTCGCTGGCGAATTTAGCTCTTAGTGTCAAGTCTTCTCTTCCCAACAGACTTGCACCTTACCCAAACACTGCTCCAACCTCGACCATTTCTCTACCAAATGCCCCGGCGCCGCGTCCTACATAATATTTGCGACTAACTGGGTCTGAGTGTCAACAAAGCTATCCCCAAGACGTCGTAAATAATGATGCAAATGATGTAAATGTTGACAGATGAGAGAGTACTGACCAAGTAGAATGGTTGTTTCAGCCACATTTGGGTACATTCAGTCAGCTTCCACACCCCTCACATGTTGCTCAATTTAATTCACTACTAAGATAGGAACTGCGCTCTGTGCCCTCGTCTATGACAAATAATTTAAATAAAAAGTAAAGAATTTTTTAGGGAAAATTAATCGAGGAAATTAATCAAATGGAATTAACATTGGGTGGTGAGAGATGGCAGCAGGTGGCAGTCTGACTCCGGGAGAGGAACTCGACGAAGTGGTGAAAGTTGTGCATTTAGCTGTGTTTATCATGCATCCCCACACAGGTCGTCGTCCTGGCCACGGCTCCCGCTTTTTCTCCACTCCACATTCATCAAAAACTTCCACAACCATCACATAAAACACGACACAGTCATAGATCATTCCTGCAAATGTATATAACCCTTAGCACTTTCAAGGATCTTGCAATTTGTATATATTCGTATGCACTGAGATCAGCTGTGTGTAAACAGTTGGAGGGGGGGTTGTAATCTTTATTTATTTCTACAAGTACATGATACAACTTACACAGACCTAGCTAAGCAGATACTTGTATACACTTAGAGTTTACTCTAAATGCTGAGCTATTTAAAATACCATAGCCCGGGCATATAAAAGATCCTAGCCGAGCTATTTCAGAGATCGTAGTCCAGCCATTTAAAAAAAATTCTAGTCAAGACATTTAAAAAATCTTAAACGAGGTATTTAAAAGGCTCTAGCCCAGGCATTTAAAAGATCCTAGCCGATGCATTTAAAATACCCTTGCCCAGGCATTTAAAATAAACTAACCCAGGAATTTAAAATACACTCGCTCAGGCATTTAAAATACTCTAGCCTAGAAATTTAAAGATCTGCGTCAAGGAACTTAAAAGAACACAGACCACTTGCCTAAGTCGAGGTCTAACACACTGAAGACTGAATATTTTGAAGACCACTGACCTATTGTTGAATGATTAAAAACACAGCTTCTGAAGACATGGAGAGTGACAGAGAGAGAGACAGAGAGAGAGAGAGAGAGAGAGAGAGTCACAGAGAGAGAGAGAGAGAGAGAGAGAGTGACAGAGATACAAAGGCACAGATACAACACAAACGGAAAGACTTTTTTTATTTAGCAAAGTCGGCTACAACAGCAATGTGCTGCTACATTATTCTACATAATAGTTACATAGTGGAAATAAAAACATGCTTGAAAGATAGAGATCAAGTGAGTGGGGAAAGGAAGGGAAAAAGGAGGAGGGGAAGGAGGAAGAAAGGGGGGAACTAGGAGGGGGAAGGTTCCACCACATTCACTTAACAACTAGAAACAGCCAAGTGAGAATAATAGCCATGATTATCTTAACTACATGCGTGTGTGTGTGTGTATGCATGTACACGCACGCATGTGTGTACGTACGTCCATGTACACGCACGCATGTGTGTACGTACGTCCATGTACACGCACGCATGTGTGTACGTACGTCCAAGTACACGCACGCATGTGTGTACGTACGTCCATGTACACGCACGCATGTGTGTACGTACGTCCATGTCACACACGCATGTGTGTACGTACGTCCAAGTACACGCACGCATGTGTGTACGTACGTCCATGTACACGCACGCATGTGTGTACGTACGTCCAAGTACACGCACGCATGTGTGTACGTACGTCCATGTACACGCACGCATGTGTGTACGTATGCCCATGTACACGCACGCATTGTGTACGTACGTCCATGTACACGCACTCATGTGTTACGTACGTCCATGTACACGCACGCATGTGTTACGTACGTCCATGTACACGCACGCATGTGTGTACGTAAGTCCATGTACACGCACGCATGTGTGTACGTATGTCCATGTACACGCACGCATGTGTGTACGTACGTCCATGTACACGCACGCATGTGTGTACGTATGTCCATGTACACGCACGCATGTGTGTACGTATGTCCATGTACACGCACTCATGTGTTACGTACGTCCATGTACACGCACGCATGTGTGTACGTACGTCCATGTACACGCACGCATGTGTGTACGTACGTCCAAGTACACGCACGCATGTGTGTACGTACGTCCAAGTACACGCACGCATGTGTACGTACGTCCATGTACACGCACGCATGTGTGTACGTACGTCCATGTACACGCACGCATTGTGTACGTACGTCCAAGTACACGCACGCATGTGTACGTACGTCCATGTACACGCACGCATGTGTGTACGTATGTCCATGTACACGCACGCATGTGTGTACGTACGTCCATGTACACGCACGCATGTGTGTACGTATGTCCATGTACACGCACTCATGTGTTACGTACGTCCATGTACACGCACGCATGTGTGTACGTACGTCCATGTACACGCACTCATGTGTTACGTACGTCTATGTACACGCACGCATGTGTGTACGTACGTCCATGTACACGCACGCATGTGTGTACGTATGTCCATGTACACGCACGCATGTGTTACGTACGTCCATGTACACGCACGCATGTGTGTACGTACGTCCATGTACACGCACGCATGTGTGTACGTACGTCCATGTACACGCACGCATGTGTACGTACGTCCATGTACACGCACGATGTGTGTACGTACGTCCATGTACACGCACGCATGTGTGTACGTACGTCCATGTACACGCACGCATGTGTGTACGTACGTCCATGTACACGCACGCATGTGTGTACGTACGTCCAAGTACACGCACGCATGTGTGTACGTACGTCCATGTACACGCACGCATGTGGTACGTACGTCCAAGTACACGCACGCATGTGTGTACGTACGTCCATGTACACGCACGCATGTGTGTACGTATGTCCATGTACACGCACGCATGTGTGTACGTACGTCCATGTACACGCACTCATGTGTTACGTACGTCCATGTACACGCACGCATGTGTTACGTACGTCCATGTACACGCACGCATGTGTGTACGTATGTCCATGTACACGCACGCATGTGTGTACGTATGTCCATGTACACGCACGCATGTGTGTACGTACGTCCATGTACACGCACGCATGTGTGTACGTATGTCCATGTACACGCACGCATGTGTGTACGTATGTCCATGTACACGCACTCATGTGTTACGTACGTCCATGTACACGCACGCATGTGTGTACGTACGTATATGTACACGCACGCATGTGTGTACGTACGTCCAAGTACACGCACGCATGTGTGTACGTACCTTTGATATACCTTTGAAGAGTTTCGAGAGTATCTACTCTCTGAGCCCTGCCATGGGCCAGGCTCGTCTGGTGCTTGCCTGGTCAACCAGGCTGTTGCTGCTGGAGGCCCGCTGCCCCACATATCCATCACAGCCTGGTTGATCTGGCACCTGGTGAAGATATTTGTCCAGTTTCCTCTTGAAGGCTTCTACACTGGTTCCAGCCGTGTTTCGGATATCTTCTGGTAAGATGTTGAATAGTCTGGGACCCCGGATGTTAATACAGTGCTCCCGTATTGTCCCCACCGCACCCCTGCTCCTCACTGGGTTTATTTTACACTTTCTCCCATATCTCTCACTCCAGTATGTTGTTATGGCAGTGTGCAGATTTGGGACCAGGCCCTCAAGTACTTTCCATGTATATATTATCATGTATCTCTCTCTCCTCCGCTCCAATGAGTACATGTTCAAGACTTGAAGGCGTTCCCAATAATTTAGATGTTTCAATGGCTCAATGTGAGCCGTAAACGATCTCTGGATTTGTTCCAGCTCTGCTATTTCTCCTGCCCTGAACGGGGCCGTCAGCACTGAGCAGTATTCTAAGTGAGGGAGCACTAGCGATTTGAATAGTGTCACCATCGGCATTATTTCCTTGTTTTGAAAGTTCTCAATACCCACCCCATCATCTTCCTGGCTGTTGTGATCTTTGTCTTGTTATGGTCTTTAAACGACAGATCAGCAGACATAATTATTCCCAAGTCCTTTACGTGTTCCTTTCGTTCTATGTGGTGACCCTCTTGCGTTTTGTATATAGTGTTCCTTATGAGTTCTTCATTTTTCCATACCTAAGCAGCTGAAACTTATCACCATTGAACGTCATGTTGTTCTCCACTGCCCATTGGAAGACCCTGCTTATGTCCTCCTGTAATTTTTCAGTGTCCTCTACCGTAGTGACTTTCATGCTTATTTTAGTGTCATCTGCAAATGATGATACAAAAGTGTGCTGGGTGTTTTTATCTATGTCTGCTATGAGGATGAGAAACAGCAGAGGTGCCAGGACAGTGCCTTGGGGCACTGAGCTTTGACCTCGCTGATGCTGGATCTTGCCCTGTCCACTACTACTTTTGTGTTCTTTGTGTTAGGAACTCAAAATCCATCTGCCTACCTTCCCGTAATGCCTATGGCCCTCATTTTGTGCGCTATCACTCCATGATCGCATTTGTCAAACGCCTTTGCAAAATCTGTGTAAATCACATCTGCGTTTTGGTCGTCCTCCAATGCCTCCGTAATTCTGTCATAATGGTTCAGCAGCTGTGACAGGCATGATCGACCCGCTCTAAAGCCACGTCGTCCAAGTACACGCACGCATGTGTGTACGTACGTCCATGTACACGCACGCATGTGTGTACGTACGTCCATGTACACGCACGCATGTGTGTACGTACGTCCAAGTACACGCACGCATGTGTGTACGTACGTCCATGTACACGCACGCATGTGTGTACGTATGTCCATGTACACGCACGCATGTGTGTACGTACGTCCATGTACACGCACGCATGTGTGTACGTATGTCCATGTACACGCACTCATGTGTTACGTACGTCCATGTACACGCACGCATGTGTGTACGTACGTCCATGTACACGCACTCATGTGTTACGTACGTCTATGTACACGCACGCATGTGTGTACGTACGTCCATGTACACGCACGCATGTGTGTACGTATGTCCATGTACACGCACGCATATGTTACGTACGTCCATGTACACGCACGCATGTGTGTACGTACGTCCATGTACACGCACGCATGTGTGTACGTACGTCCATGTACACGCACGCATGTGTGTACGTACGTCCATGTACACGCACGCATGTGTGTACGTACGTCCATGTACACGCACGCATGTGTGTACGTACGTCCATGTACACGCACGCATGTGTGTACGTACGTCCATGTACACGCACGCATGTGTGTACGTACGTCCATGTACACGCACGCATGTGTGTACGTACGTCCATGTACGCCTTTTTCGTGTATGTATAACTATTTGGGCTTTTCTATGTATAAATAAATTGTGATGTGTGTGTGTGTGTACTCACCTAGTTGTGGTTGCAAGGGTCGATTCACAGCTCCTGGCCCCGCCTCTTAACTGGCCGCAACTCGGTCACTCTACCCGCTCCATGAGCTTTATCATACCTCTCCTTAAAGCTATGTATGGAACCTGCCTCCACTACATCGCTTCCCAAACTATTCCACTTCCCGACCACTCTGTGACTGAAGAAATACTTCCTAACATCCCTGTGGTTCATCTGAGTCTTCAACTTCCAACTGTGTCCCCTTGTTGCTGTGTCCCATCTCTGGAACATTCTGTCTCTGTCCACCTTGTCAATTCCTCTCAGTATTTTATATGTCGTTATCATGTTCCCCCTATCTTTCCTGTCCTCCAGTGTCGTCAGGTCGATTTCCCTTAACCTCTCCTCGTAGAACATACACCTTAGCTCCGGGACTAGTCTTGTTGCAAACCTTTGCACTTTCTCTAGTTTCTTTACGTGCTTGGCTAGGTGTGGGTTCCAAACTGGCGCTGCATACTCCAGTATGTGCCTAACGTACACAGTGTACAGGGTCCTGAACGATTCCTTATTAAGATGTCGGAATGCTGTTCTTAGGTTTGCTAGGCGCCCATATGCTGCAGCAGTTATTTGGTTGATGTGCGCCTCAGGAGATGTGCCTGGTGTTATACTCACCCCAAGATCTTTTTCCTTGAGTGAGGTTTGTAGTCTCTGGCCCCCTAGACTGTACTCCGTCTGCGGTCTTCTTTGCCCTTCCCCAATCTTCATGACTTTGCACTTGGTGGGGTTGAACTCCAGGAGCCAATTGCTGGACCAGGCTTGCAGCCTGTCCAGATCCCTTTGTAGTTCCGCCTGGTCCTCGTCCGATTTTGTGTGTGTGTGTGTGTGTGTGTGTGTGTGTGTGTGTGTGTGTATGTGTGTATGTATGTATGTGTGCATACCAACTCACCAGAGTAAGTAGTACTTTGATGTGAGTGAATTAGTAAGGGAGAGTTGCAAATTAGTGAATATGAGAGACAGACAGACGAGATAAAGTACAATTAGAACAAAAGTGACTCACTATGTACTCAGCTATGCAAGACAAGTCCGTGATGTGGTATTCCTATCACATACACAGGGGCCAGGAGCTATGAATCGACCCCTGCAACCACAATTAACTGATACAGTGAGGTGAGTACACACACACACACAGTAGCGACCAGTGAAGAGGCGGGGCCAGGAGCTTTGAATCGACCCCTACAACCACAATTAGGTGAGTACACTGGAGGACAGGAGGGTTAGGGGAGACATGATAACGACATAAAATACTGCGAAGAATCGACAAGGTGGACAAAGACAGGATGTTCCAGAGATGGGACACAGAAACAAGGGGTCACAGTTGGAAGTTGAAGACTCAGATGAGTGAAAGGGATGTTAGGAAGTATTTCTTCAGTCACAGAGTTGTCAGGAAGTGGAACAGTCTGGAAAGTGACGTAGTGGGGACAGGAACCATACATAGTTTTAAGACGAGGTATGATAAAGCTCATGGAGCAGGGAGAGAAAGGATCTAGTAGCAATCAGCGAAGAGGCGGGCCAGGAGCTATGACTCGACCCCTTCAACCACAATTAGGTGAGTATACACACACACACACACACCTGGTCGTCAAGATAATGTGCAACACACACCTGGTCGTCAAGATAATGTGCAACACACACCTGGTCGTCAAGATAACGTGCAACACACCTGGTCGTTGTTGTACGCCAACATCTGCAACATCTGCAGTGCCAATTTTTCATTTTAAGATCAAATATATGAAGCTACAGAAAGATGTGACACAGCTGAGGCGTCATCCCTGGAAATGGGATACCTATAAGAGTTGTTGCATTTTGTCCCTCCAAGACTTCCGTGCGATAACTAGAAAATGCATCATCCGATTGATTTCAAACTTTAAGCGTTGATATATTCTATTTAATGGAATGCTCGAATTATCACTGGGCTGTGTAGGTGTAAACTTGCAAAGCTTCAAAATTGATTTATTTAATTAAAATGAAGGTTCTTGTTATATGTAGTCTGTGTAGGTGCTGTGGAGGTGGTGTGGAGGTGGTGTGTAGGTGGTGTGTAGGTGGTGTGTAGGTGGTGTGTAGGTGCTGTGTAGGTGGTGTGTAGGTGTTGTGTAGGTGGTGTGTAGGTGCTGTGGAGGTGCTGTGGAGGTGGTGTGTAGGTGTTGTGTAGGTGGTGTGTAGGTGGTGTGGAGGTGCTGTGGAGGTGTTGTGGAGGTGGTGTGTAGGTGTTGTGTAGGTGGTGTGTAGGTGGTGTGGAGGTGCTGTGGAGGTGTTGTGTAGGTGGTGTGTAGGTGGTGTGGAGGTGCTGTGGTGTTGTGTAGGTGCTGTGTAGGTGTTGTGTAGATGCTGTGTAGGTGTTGTGTAGGTGTTGTGTAGGTGCTGTGTAGGTGTTGTGTAGGTGCTGTGTAAGTGTTGTGTAGGTGCTGTGTAGGTTTGTGTGTAGGTGTTGTGTAGGTGGTGTGGAGGTGGTGTGGAGGTGTTGTGTAGGTGCTGTGTAGGTGCTGTGTAGGTGTTGTGTAGGTGCTGTGTAGGTGCTTTGGAGGTGTTGTGTAGGTGCTGTGTAGGTGCTGTGTAGGTGCTGTGTAGGTGTAGTGTAGGTGCTGTGTAGGTGCTTTGGAGGTGTTGTGTAGGTGCTGTGTAAGTGTTGTGTAGGTGCTGTGTAGGTGCTGTGTAGGTGTTGTGTAGGTGCTGTGTAGGTGCTTTGGAGGTGTTGTGTAGGTGCTGTGTAAGTGTTGTGTAGGTGCTGTGTAGGTTTGTGTGTAGGTGTTGTGTAGGTGGTGTGGAGGTGGTGTGGAGGTGTTGTGTAGGTGTTGTGTAGGTGCTGTGTAGGTGTTGTGTAGGTGCTGTGTAGGTGCTTTGGAGGTGTTGTGTAGGTGCTGTGTAGGTGCTGTGTAGGTGCTGTGTAGGTGTAGTGTAGGTGCTGTGGAGGTGCTATGTAGGTGCTGTGTAGGTGCAGTGTAGGTGTTGTGTAGGTGCTGTGGAGGTGCTGTGGAGGTGCTGTGGAGGTGCTGTGGAGGTGCTGTGGAGGTGGTGTGGAGGTGCTGTGGAGGTGCTGTGGAGGGCTGTGGAGGTGCTGTGGAGGTGCTGTGGAGGTGCTGTGGAGGGCTGTGGAGGTGCTGTGGAGGTGCTGTGGAGTTGCTGTGAAGGTGCTGTGGAGGTGCTGTGTAGGTGCTGTGGAGGTGTTGTGGAGGTGCTGTGTAGGTGCTGTGGAGGTGCTGTGTAGGTGCTGTGTAGGTGCAGTGTAGGTGTTGTGTAGGTGCTGTGGAGGTGCTGTGGAGTTGCTGTGGAGGTGCTGTGGAGGTGCTGTGGAGGTGCTGTGTAGGTGTTGTGGAGGTGCTGTGTAGGTGTTGTGGAGGTGCTGTGTAGGTGCGTGGAGGTGCTGTTCAACTGCCTCCCAGCATACATTAGGGGGATTACCAGTAGACCCCTGGCTGTCTTCAAGAAGGCGCTGGACAGGCACCTAAAGTCAGTACCTGACCAACCGGGCTGTGGTTCGTACGTCAGTTTGCGTGCGGCCGGCAGTAACAGCCTGGTTGATCAGATCCTGATCCACCATGAGGCCTGGTCTCAGACCGAGCAGCGGGAGCTTTGACCCCTGAAACCCACTTCAGGTAAACTCCAGGAAAACCATGAACTTCTTGCCTGTGATTTAATTAATACGGTTTCGCGGTCACAAAGTCATTACAATATATTTATATAGAAAAAGGTGGAATTAAATTTTGGCAAAAATACAGCTATGCTAAAGATAGAATTGAATTATTAAATACGTAAATGAAATTATTAAAAAAAAATCTTACGATATAGTTTTACTTTTGTTATATGTAATTCTCTTTATTGATTAACGTACGGAGGATCGAGCCTCCACCACTCGCTGTACTGTGTGACCCACACGGGTTAAGATCTTCACCTAAATAAAAGGTAATTATCCCATTCATTATTCTTCAAATCTTTAAGAGATTGCAAGACATTATGGGACGGGTTAGACTAGTGTGCAGGATAGAGTTGTTGCCAGTTTTGTTGAGTGATTGACCACCATCATTGTCATAATGACATAGACTGTCTCTCACCCAGGTACCTTATATCGAGTCTCTCACCCAGGTACCTTATATCGAGTCTCTCACCCAGGTACCTTATATCGAGTCTCTCACCCAGGTACCTTATATCGAGTCTCTCACCCAGGTACCTTATATCGAGTCTCTCACGCAGGTACCTTATATCGAGTCTCTCACCCAGGTACCTTATATCGAGTCTCTCACCCAGGTACCTTATATCGAGTCTCTCACCCAGGTACCTTATATCGAGTCTCTCACCCAGGTACCTTATATCGAGTCTCTCACCCAGGTACCTTATATCGAGTCTCTCACGCAGGTACCTTATATCGAGTCTCTCACCCAGGTACCTTATATCGAGTCTCTCACCCAGGTACCTTATATCGAGTCTCTCACGCAGGTACCTTATATCGAGTCTCTCACGCAGGTACCTTATATCGAGTCTCTCACCCAGGTACCTTATATCGAGTCTCTCACCCAGGTACCTTATATCGAGTCTCTCACCCAGGTACCTTATATCGAGTCTTTCACCCAGGTACCTTATATCGAGTCTCTCACCCAGGTACCTTATATCGAGTCTCTCACGCAGGTACCTTATATCGAGTCTCTCACCCAGGTACCTTATATCGAGTCTCTCACGCAGGTACCTTATATCGAGTCTCTCACGCAGGTACCTTATATCGAGTCTCTCACGCAGGTACCTTATATCGAGTCTCTCACGCAGGTACCTTATATTGAGTCTCTCACCCAGGTACCTTATATCGAGTCTCTCACGCAGGTACCTTATATCGAGTCTCTCACCCAGGTACCTTATATCGAGTCTCTCACGCAGGTACCTTATATTGAGTCTCTCACCCAGGTACCTTATATCGAGTCTCTCACGCAGGTACCTTATATCGAGTCTCTCACGCAGGTACCTTATATCGAGTCTCTCACCCAGGTACCTTATATCGAGTCTCTCACGCAGGTACCTTATATTGAGTCTCTCACCCAGGTACCTTATATCGAGTATTGTCAAACTGGTGTTGTACTGACGCCGTGTTGCTGTCACCTCTCCTGTTCTTCTCACTCGTCTTCTCAACATTAATATCATTGCTTCTCAATAGAATTTCGGGAGGAAACTTGAAGTCTCCGTCAAGAAAACACTTAACTAAAGTAATGGAAATTTCTGATGTTGAGAATAATTAACCATTTTTATTTTACGAAAATTTTTGGAAGGTTAGGCTAGCGTGGTGAGTTACTTTAGTTAATTGGTGTCCTTGTAGTAAACTACATCAAAACCTGTATAACGTGATACATTAATTAAATACCTAAAACTCTCTGAAGGAGTCATACTGTTTTTACATTTATTGTGCTAAGTATATTTTTAGGGATAAATCACGTGTGTATAATTCCTATCATCTCCCCTATATTTACTATCATTGTCATATTCAAATTACGGAAATTCGGCGAAAAATAAACCTTTTAAATACACATCGAAATGAAATTAGGATATATATATATAAGAATATATATAAGGTCGTTCAATACGACTGTTATTGAATTATTATTATATTATTATTGAATAATGGTTAATTATTCGAAGTGTGTGAGAAAACCAGACTTTGGTCAGGCACTCGCTTGACATCAACACAATACTGACATCAACACACAATTAACAATAACATCAACACACAAATAATGACATCAACACACAATAATGACATCAACAAACAATCAACAATGACATCAACACACAATAATGACATCATCACACAGTTAACAATAACATCAACACACAAATAATGACATCAACACACAATAATTACATCAACAAACAATCAACAATGACATCAACACACAAATAATAATGACATCACACAATTAATAATTACATCAACACAATTAATAATGACATCAACACAAATTCCAGTAAGAGAGAATATTTAAGACGATTAAAATAATGAAATGAGTGGTTCTTGGTACTCCATGTGTGTGTGCGTGTGTGTGTGTGTGTGTGTGTGTGTGTGTGTGTATGTGTGTGTGTGTGTGTGTGTGTGATCCATAACTTCTACACCGGAAGTTATTATTCACTGCAGGAAACCTCTCAGATTGGCAAGATTTATATTTTGCCACCGAAGTGGCTAGGTTATTGTCCACCCCATATCCATCCTGTGGAGGGCAGCGCAAGAGCATATGGATACACAAAAGGCCTAGGAACTAGGCCCCAAAAGTGTTAACAGGAGTACATCTGGATTTATATCTACAGTTCATTTATCTGTTACAAGCAAATTTAAGAAATTTGCTTAATTTATCTGGTATCTTATTTTCACTAATAAGATATCTTGACATGTTACATAAGTAAGTGGACAATTAAGCACATAGTGTTGAAGATTAGTGACCATAGGGCTGGCCACATTGCATTTGGTTTGATCACCATCTGTGTCCTTATCTACGTTCATGTTATCATAGTGGGTTATAGATCTACTCAGGCTTCTAACTGCATTCCTATAACATTCAGTTTCATTATTTACATCTCTCCTAATATTATTCCTAATGCTAGACACAGATACACCAAAGTTATATTCTACATTCTCCTTCAGGGTTCTTTTCTTGGCTAACGTATCAACTTTATCATGAAGGAGTAATCCAATGTGTGACGGAATCCAAAACAATTGTACATTAATTCCTTTTTATCCGGATTTTTGAGTATCTGTACCTGGCTTATCCAATGAGCATGTTGTTAGTCATTATGTGAGTCAAGAGTCTTCAGTGATCACATAGAATCAGTAATAATTATAGTCAAGCTCTGTATCATAAGTTACCTTTAACACCATTAGGATGGGAAACAATTCAGTTTGCAGTGTAGATGCCCAGTTGTTAATTATTATGCCTAACTCAACAAAGTTCGTATGTATAACGTACGTTTTACATACATAAAAGGAGTGACATAAATAGCAGTAATACTATCATGTATAATTTAGTCTTCCACTCCATGTATACTGAGAAGATTAGAGACTCCTTACTCTGCCTAGTGACATTGTTAGCTACCGCTGATCTCTGTATTAAACCGTACGTTTAATATCTCCTTATCGTGAAGCTACTGTCAACATATGTAATCCCAATTATCACCTTCGCAATAATAGTAAACAGATGAGCGGACCTATCAGCAGCAGGTAAATGATAAGAACACTGCGGCCCTCTAATACAAGTCAGGAGAAAACAGGTTACCTGAAGCTTAATGGTACAGCCCTATGCTTATAACCTTACGTGCCTGGGTTAAATTCCCGGGCAGTACGAGGCGTATGGGCAAGTATCTTTATACCTGCTGCCTCTGTTCTCATTCTGGGAAGTGGTAATATTGCTTAGATGAGGCTGGGGTTGAATAACACCTCTTAGTGTGCAAATTCAACTAGGTAAGAACAGCTAGATTGATTACAGACACAAAATCAGCGAGTGATAGAGTGGACATAACCAGCCAGAGAGACGCAACAATATGCAAAACTGTCTTCTCGTGAAATGCCAACTGGTGTGCACTTGATATTGTTTTGTAGGAGTTATTGTTGTGTGCAACAAACTGCCTAGTAGTGTTAAAGTGACTGCCATGAGTGGCAGTGATACTTGGTCAGACCTAAATGAGTGAGAATGGTTGAGAGTGGCACCTATCTATTATGAGCCAGTAGGCCTACCGCAGAATGGGTGGGTGTGAGTAAGACCTACCTAGGAGGAGTTAGCGTGTATTATTTCCCTACCATGAGTCAGTAGTATTATATAGTTGAATAAGACACAGGTGCAACACTCTGGTACCTTTATTTCCGAAACGTTTCTCTTATTCAGCAGGACTTCTTCAGTCCAAGACTGGTCAAAACGTTGTAGAACTGAACAACTTCTGTCTGGGCTGATGAACTGACACCTCAATCTCCTCTTTAATTGTCTCCAGTATATTAGTCACCCTCTGTTTTTTTTTTTTACCGAAGAAGCCTGCTCAGCAGACGAAACGTTACGGAAATAATGATACGAAAGTACTGGACGTGTCTTATTCATCTACGGAAAATATGGGTTGTGAAGACATCTGCGGCTCTCAATAAGAATATTAAATATATGAACACTATAAAAGACAAGTTCCTCGTCTGTGAAAGACGATGCTCTTACCACAGCTTTGCAGCTCCATTTTAAGAAAACTATCCACTTAAAGGGAGGCGAATCTAAAGACTACATCAGTATATCAGGTCATTGTTCAACAAAGTCGTCTTCATACCAACTAAAGGTATCCAGGTGTTGCACATGTATCTAATTCCTGATGTTGTCGGTGTTGCATACCATATACGTAGGTCTGTCCATTTAGATAGCCTAAAGTTCCTCACTGATTCGCTAAGCAGCCATGGATTATGTTCATCTTACTCAGAGGTGAAGAGGTTTAAATCCAGGGCATCGAGATCACAAGATCATCGGAGAAGACACGGACCTCTTGATCTTGCTTTGCTTTCATGCTAACTTCAGCGCCATCGATCCGTTCCTTAGGTCAGGTAAAAAAAAAAATGTATCCAAGAAGGCTTAGAAAATCTGGAACATTGGTTGGCTGAAGATTGCCTAGGGTTCAGAGAGACGCAGTCTGTGACTGTGACAACGTCACGCCAGTTTGACATTAGGAGAAATGTTGTTTTAATGAAACTGAAGAGCAATATCCATTTCAAGGAGGCAGAACATTCTGCTGTGTAGCAGCCACAGATGAGATCACTGAGAAGAGGAAAGAGGCGCTTGTCTGCCGCCTGTACAATGGTACCCCAGGTGAAGCATTGGATGCATTGCGATACAGGCGATTTCGCCAGAAAGTATCTGTATGCATTTCTTCCGTGCAGGTTTACACTTTGCAACTGACAGCTGCAGCAGCATATCACAGCGAGCGTATTTATTTCCAAGTTCAGCGGAGGATGGGCCAGCTCTTGGGTCCAGGAAATCCTGGATGGATAAAAAATTTACTGTCACCTCCAGAAGATCTACTGAAGATGACCAGATGCAGTCACAAGACGGACTCTAATACTAAAAGATGTACCTGCAAAAAAGGGTCTGCAATGTTGAATAGCAAAATCCCTTTATGAACCTGTCTGTGACGTCAGTATCACACACACACACACACACACACATACACACACACACACACGGCACATTTGGGTATCTTAATTATAGTAACATTTCGGCAGCCAGGGGCTTCATCAGTCCAGTGCAGAGAAGAACGATGGGAGATGAGAAGGAATTTCAGGTAATCAGTCCTTCATCCTGTATATAATGTGATCATTCCATCAATATTGATAAAAGTACAGCATATACGCGGAGAAGTGGCTTATTTAAGACCACTGGCTTATATGAAGCCACTGACTGGCGAAAAGTTTCGACATTAAAGATACCCAAGTATCTTATGCATTAAATTGTCGGTTTTCTAAGACATTTATATAATATTAATGTAATACCTGTCAGACACAGCAACATCTTGGGATCTTGGTTAACCTCTAGGCATGACCTACCTGACCTGCATGACCTGCCTGACCTACCTGACCTGCATGACCTAACTGACCTGCATGACCTACCTGACCTGCATGACCTACCTAACCTACTTCCACTAGCGGATTTTGTCCACCGGTGACTCCGCCTCCAACTGCTTCACCTCTGCACTATATAAGCCCCTTCTCCGTGCATATGCCCCTCAAGGAAGGTTCCTTGATGTTGGTGAGGGGCTCTCGATCTAGGGAATTGGATCTGTGCTCCAGTTCCCTGAATTAAACCTGAATACCTTCCACATCCCTCCCTCCACAGGCGCTGTATAATCCTACGGGTTTAGCGCTTCCCTCTTGATTATAATCATCGTGCATATGCCATTCATGGTGAGCACTATACCCATATGTGTCATAAAGAGCCTGGAGGAATGGGAGTCAGGTTCGATTCAAGGAAGTTCAGGTCCAATTATTTGGATTAAGAGCCCTCCCTCCAAGGGCTCTATTAATGGATTATTTTTATTATATTCATGAAGTTGAGGGAGAGCGGTAAACCTATAGAAGCAATACAGCTCCTAGAGGAATGGGAGTCAGTCAGGTTCAATTAAAGGAAGGGGATTACAGGTTCAGTACCTTAGATCCCTTCACCAGCATCAAGGAACCTCTCTTGCGAAGCCTCATTAACGTCGATGTAACACATGTACATTAAATTAAGCTGAGCTAATTCAGGATTGAATTTTGCCAAAAAACAAAAATCAATATAACGACTCTCCTTAAAGTTCCCCGAAGTCCCTACAGGCACCTCAGTAATCATAATGTCTACGACGTAAAACGAAAAGGCCGAAGTCATGGCTAAACAGTTGGAATGTGTTCTAAACTCACCAACACCACAAGTTACACATTCGCAAGCAGGTGGCTATGGTTGAGATGTCTGTCCGATCCTCAGCTCTATAGAGAATCGTCTAAAAGCTGCTATTTCTGGTAAAGGAGGAACGAATACCCATATACTGTTGAGCCCTGTATAATTTACTGCTCGTCTCTAGGACCCACCAGACACACCGCTTCCCAAAGCATCTACATATGTGACAGACTAACAAGGTAATAAAGTAAAATTAATTAGTATGGGAGTGGGATTTGAAGTGTTGAGAAGAGTGGTAGTGAGGGTAGCAATATTAGTGGGAGCGAGGGTGTAAGGTACATAGTATGATAATGGGGGTATGACATGGTGTGGGAGTGAGAGAAGGAGTGATCATGGAAGGAGTGAGGTGTAGGAAGGGAGCCGGGGTGGGCGGCAGCCATTCCCAGTGTGTGGAGGTCACCCCTCCTACACTCCTCCACCATTCTCACCTACTAACACCTCAAATAAATAAGAAAACAAACCATGTCCACCTCCCTTCCCTGCATCTTCCAATTTATATAATTAACCAATATATAATGTAAAGTGGATGTTATAATGTACGAAGGAGAGGTGAGGGGGGGGGAGGTCACCGTGTGGGTTGTGGTCAGGAGAAAAGGTAGGAGCGGCGGACGATGGCGCTCAGTTGTCAGTTGAGTGTCGTGAGCGACGCACGCTGCTATCCGCATCTCTCCCTCCACACAAATTCTACTCAACATGAGAGAAATCGTACACGTGCAGACCGGCCAGTGTGGCAACCAGATCGGCACCAAGGTACGTGTTTGTGTGTGTGAGTCTCTCTTATAACCTGTTGCCCGGGTGGCTGCCGGTCCCACATCAGCAACTGCATAATACTAATGTACTTTGACACACCCAATAGGTACATCACGCACCAGTTTGCCTGCTGACTATCAGTGTCATCTACAAGCTACGAATCTGCATCATGCAATATATTATTTACAAAATAAAACAGGTTTAGAGCGATGTCAGTTCATTTCAGTGTGTGTTTGTGTGTATATGTGTTTGTGTGTGTGTGTTTGTGTGTGTGTGTGTGTGTGTGTGTGTGTGTGTGTTTGTTTATGTGTGGTTAGTGGAAATGTCGCGGAATGAATAATTCCTGACGTGGTGGGGATGTACAGGGTGTTGGTCCAGGAGCAGGATCTCGACTCAGCTGACCTCTCAAAGGAGCTTTCTTAATGCCAGTGTGAAGCTTTTGATCCAAGGACTTGTACATAACCTCCCTTTCATTGGATCGAGGCGGATTACCTCCCATTCCTCCAGGCGCTGTAAGACTACTACGAGTTTAGTGCTCCCCCATGAATAATAATAATAGACCGACAAACTGAGCAAGACATTGCACGAGGGAGAAATGATCAGGACGTGCAAGATGGTGCTGTTGAAGAGATACTATTGGAAATCTGGGACATAACAAGGGCATTAAGTGAAGATAAACACCAAGTGAACAAACCAACTTAAAAAAAAATATCTTTTAGTGTTAAGATGGTGAAGAAACAAATAGGAAACTTGGGGACTCAGAACTAAGTACGGTAGAACTCAAAGTTTATTAAAGTTAAGAGGCGGGGTCCTGCAGGAATGGAGGTCTACCTTGATGGCGGTTCCTCAAGGAATAAGGGCTACCCTCCCCTGCCTTGAAACAAACCTCATTACCTAACATTTTCCAGCAACTGTATCACCCGCTCTAAATATAATTAATTTTAACGCTTACCCATAACTAATAATCAGAACCAGGAGCTGTATCTCAACATGGAAAAATATATAAATCACTAAAGATCGGTTTGGTTTGGTAATTTTTGACAGGAAACAGGGCAAGTGTTTCCTGACGCTGGTCTTAGTTATATAATGCTGGAGGTGTTGGTCAGCTGACCCCACCACCCGACCCCCCACCGACCCCTCAAGGGAGGTTCCTTGACGCTGGTGAGGGGCTCTTGATCTAGGGAATTGGATCCTCAGTTCCCTGAATTGAGTCTGAATGCCTTCCACCCCCCCCCAGGTGCTGTATAATCCGTACGGGTTTAGCTCTCCCCCATGATTATAATATAATTGTAAAGGTCATCTGACCTTGGACGTCCGCTTGCTCACTGGTCCACCTTTATAAATCATGGTTATGCGTATAACTATTAAGTAGTAATCAGTGCATATAATTTTATAACTGAAATGTATATATAAAAGTATATTATACAGACTTAACGTATGGTAACCTACCTGGTGTATACCTGGAGAGGGTTTCGGGGGTCAACGCCCCCGCGGTCCGGTCTGTGACCAGGCCTCATGGTGCATCAGGGCCTCATCAACCAGGCTGTTACTGTTGGCCCCACGCAACCTGACGTATGCTAGGATAAGCTAATAAAAGCGTACTATGTGACTTATTCCCAGTGGGGCCCCTGATATATATGAAGAATTTCCCTGTAAATGAAAAGTGTAATTAAATTGGGCTGGAAGATGAGGTTGTGTGCAACAAGTGTTGTAAATATTGATTAACTGCGACTCAGCCGGAAGAACCGGCTTCTACCCTGGGAGGAAGAACCGGCTTCTACCCTGGGAGGAAGAACCGGCTTCTACCCTGGGAGGAAGAACCGGCTTCTACCCTGGGAGGAAGAACCGGCTTCTACCCTGGGAGGAAGAACCGGCTTCTACCCTGGGAGGAAGAACCGGCTTCTACCCTGGGAGGAAGAACCGGCTTCTACCCTGGGAGGAAGAACCGGCTTCTACCCTGGGAGGAAGAACCGGCTTCTACCCTGGGAGGAAGAACCGGCTTCTACCCTGGGAGGAAGAACCGGCTTCTACCCTGGGAGGAAGAACCGGCTTCTACCCTGGGAGGAAGAACCGGCTTCTACCCTGGGAGGAAGAACCGGCTTCTACCCTGGGAGGAAGAACCGGCTTCTACCCTGGGAGGAAGAACCGGCTTCTACCCTGGGAGGAAGAACCGGCTTCTACCCTGGGAGGAAGAGATGGGAACAAGGCCTTACACTTGTTTCCTTTCAGAAAGTGAACCTTGGTGACGGTGAAGGGCTCATTATGCAAGAAATTGGCGCTGTCTTTCTCTTCCTTGGATCAAACATGATTGCCTAGGATTCCCCAGGGACTATGGCTCCTATGGACTTAGCACCTCCAAAGTAATAATAATCTTTACACTTATTGCCCATGTTCAACTAGCAGTAAATGAATGAAGACATTTAAATAGCACATAATGGAAATGAGTGAAAATTGAAATTTGTCAAAATGTCGAAGAGATAATTTCGAGTGGCAGACTATCTGGCGATGGTTCCGGGAATCATAGCTGCTGCGGCCAGAGGCATCCAAATTGAGGCATGCAGTCTCGGCCAGACACCACAGCCTGGCTGATCAGGAACAGTGTGCAGGGGTTTATCAGACTCCTTCAGGGGAGGGTGTTGGAGGCCTTGGACCCTTTATGCTCATTAATTTATCACTGGGCTTATGCAATGCGTCTTGGTGCTTTTTATCCTCGTGTCATCCATGTTGACCCTTCCAGTGGGTACTTAAGCTGCTGCTGAAGGCCTCGTCATGAAAGAAATTGAAGATACTCTTCCCTTGAGTCAAACTTGATTACTTCCCGTTCTCCAGGAGCTGTGTCACGGGTTTATTATTTGTCACTGAATATAATAATAATGACCCTTTCAAAAAATGGTCTAGTAGAATGGATATACAGTACATTAAACAAGGCAGATTATAACAGCAAAGTCGATATACACTAAGAAAAAAAAAAGTTCATTTACATTCCATGCCGTAGTCTCAAATCAACGCATCGTTCATTGTTAGCGTTCAGGAGAAAACGCATGCATAAAATGGAACTACTTAAATTAAACTGCCAGAAGCATGCCACATTATTTTGTTATTGTCATAAATATAGATTAATATTTGTTAACCCAACCTAACAAATTTACAAATATTTCACAGGTCATTTGAAGCATACAAAAACTACATGAACGATTGTTATTTATTACGTTTTCCAAATTATTATGTTCATTGAGGAAGCTCTAAACAGATAGGGGGTCATATAGCTTCTGAAAAATTGGAGGTAATTAGGTTTAATCCAGGGGTAATGGGATGAGGGTAGTTCCAGTTCCTTCATTATAGAACCCTTCTCCAGCATTAGGGCACCCTTAGTTGAAGGGACATTTTGAGAATGCATAAATAAAGTATAGGAACGTTTTAATCAATTTAGTCCAATGCATCTTACACGTGGTTGTGGTATTTGAGTGGATTGCACCAAGGGATAGATAGATGCCTCTGCTCTAGGAAGATGCACTACTATTCTCACCTGCAGGGCATTCCGGGGGTCAACGCCCCCGCGACCCGGTCCACGACCAGGCCTCACGGTGGATCAGGGCCTGATCAACCAGGCTGTTACTGCTGGCCGCACGTAGTCCAACGTACGAACCACAGCCCGGCTGATCCGGCACCGACGTTAAGTATCTGTCCAGCTCCCTCTTGAAGGCAGACAGGGGCCTATTGGTAATTCCCCTTATGCATGGTGGGAGACTGTTGAACAGTCTTGGGCCCCGGTCACTTATTGTGTTTTCTCTTAGTGTACCAATGGCGCCCCTACTTTTCATTGGGGGTATTTTGCAACGCCTGCCCAGTCTTTTACTTTCGTAGGGAGTGATTTCTGTGTGCAGATTCGGGACCATTCCTTCTAGGATTTTCCAGGTGTAGATTATGATATCTCTCTCTCGCCTGCGTTCCAGTGAGTACAAGTCAAGTGCTTTCAAGCGTTCCCAGTAGTTGAGATGTTTGATGGAACTTATATGTGCAATAAAGGTTCTCTGTACATTCTCCAGATCTGCAATTTCACCTGCTTTGAACGAAGATGTTAATGTACAGCAGTATTCCAGCCTAGAGAGAACAAGTGATTTGAAAAGGATCATCATTGGCTTGGCATCTCTTGTTTTGAAAGTTCTCAGTATCCATCCTATCATTTTCTTTGCAGTTGTGATCGTGGCACTGTTGTGATCCTTGAAAGTGAGATCCTCAGACATTACTAGGTGCTTGCCTGACTAAGAATCGCCCGGCATTTTAGATGATGGGAAAATTTCCCCATTTGTTTAATTTTCTGTCACTTATGGCCAATGAGACGGAAAGAATTATGGATATAAATTGTGGAATGTGAAAAATCTACCTCGGATAGTTTTATTTGCTTTGCGATAATTTGTCATATGAATGTGGATTGGTCATGACGGAGGAATGTTTATATATAATTTAAAACGAGCTCTATGGTAAAGAGCTGAATAACCAAACAGTTTTTGTGTTGTGCAAATAAAACAAATAAAAACACATTTAAGACACGAGAAGTGCATCAAGAGGCTAGACAGTGCACAAGTTCAGTCAGGCTCGTTCCACCGGACCTCGCCACACCCCTACCATGATCCCTTACCACACCCCTACCATGATCCCTTACCACAACCCCCTCCTCTACTCGCCCTCAACCACCTCCACTCGTCCTCATCCCCCTCCTCCACTCCCCCTCAGCCCCCCTTCTTCACTCATCCTCGACCCGCTCACTTGAGTTAGTCAGATTCTTGTTTTTTTCCTCACTTTTATGCCTTCGTCTTCATTTTTGCCTCCCTGCCCTTCCTTCATCTCCTCCTCGTGCCTCTACTCACGCTTCTTTTCGTGCTCCAGCCCAGTCTCTGTTCTACATACCTACTTGCTACCTGATTCTACCTACCTACCTATCTGTTCCTGTTCAATTACCCTGTGCTGCTGCTCCTCAACCATATCCCCTACTACCACCTTCTCGTGCTCAACCTTCTCTTCGTACTCAACTTCCTCCTCGTGTTCAACATACTCGTCCTCGCCTCCTCGTCATTCTACTCTTCTTTGTTAACCTCCTCGTAATGGGGAAGGGAAGGGAGGGGTGGTGGGTGAGAGCTATAGGAAATATGTGAGAGAAAGGATAGAGAAAGAGGAGAAATTCCTGAGATTGTAACCTGGAACCTGGTCACACTACCTGTTTATCAACATTACACCTGTCTGGCTCCAATCGTCACTCGAATATTCTATTTACATCTTCGTTTTGTTCAGCACACCTGATGAATTCACTGGGTAACACGTATACATATGTTGCCACTGCCTCTTAATAGCATGGGCGTGATGTAGAATATGTCTCAACATGTTTTTGTACCTCTTCTTGGGTGTAAGCATATGTCTAGGGACGCGATCCTTGGCACCAACAACCTGACCGATCAGGGCCAGCAATCAGGAGGCATGGTCTGGGACCGGGCCGCGGAGGCCTCCTGATGCGACTACAGGTAACCTGGAAAGTGCGAGAATTCTAACCTGAGCCCAGCATCATGCGACCCCACCGTGTAGCCAAGTGTTCATTACAGGATTTTGCACTTCACCCCGCCTTTCCACGGTTCATGACACAATTCCTTTACTCCTTGTCTCCCTTCCTGCCTCCCCAAATTCATTTTTGTAATTCTAAAGAAGGGATTAAATTTTGTTTAGCGATAACCGATTCCTTGTTCCTCGCTTCAATCGTTCCTTTCCCAGTTTTCTTATTAATCTGAAAATAACGAGGTCATGATGCGTTTCTTAGGACAGGATCTTGCACGTTTTGTCAATTGGCGAATATCTGAGCATCTGGACAGACGTGATGGTATCAAGACTTCTTTCTCAGCAGATTACCTTGATCTAATAGAGCGAAAAACTAATGTCAAAGACCTGGGAGTGTTCATGTCAGAGGATCTCACCTTCAAGGACCATAACAATGTAGCAATTGCATCTGCTCGAAAAATGACAGGATGGATAATGAGAACCTTCAAAACCAGGGATGCCAAGCCCATGTTGACACTTTACAGATCGCTTGTTCTATCTAGGCTGGAATATTGCTGCACACTAACTGCACCTTTCAAGGCGGGTGAAATTGCTGACCTTGAAAATGTGCAGAGAACCTTCACGGCACGCATAAGTGCGATAAACCACCTCAACTACTGGGAACGCTTGAAGTTCCTAAACCTGTACTCTCTAGAACGCAGGCGGGAGAGATACATTATTATATACACATGGAAAATTCTCGAGGGCTTAGTACCAAACTTGCACACAAAAATCACTCCCTACGAAAGCAAAAGACTCGGCAGGCGATGTAACATCCCCCCAATGAAGAGCAGGGGTGCCACTAGCACGTTGAGGGGCAACACAATAAGTGTGAGGGGCCCAAGATTGTTCAACTGCCTCCCAGCATACATCAGGGGGATTACCAACAAGCCCCTGGCTGTCTTCAAGCAGGCACTGGACAGGCACCTCAAGTCGGTACCTGATCAGCCGGGCTGTGGTTCGTACGTTGGACTGCGTGCGGCCAGCAGTAACAGCCTGGTTGATCAGGCTCTGGTCCAACAAGAGGCCTGGTCACGGACCGGGCCGCGGGGGCGTTGACCCCTGGAATTCTCTCCAGGTAGACTCCAGGTAGTTAAAGCATTCTCATATCTGTCTTTTCCATACATTCTCATAGTCTTTCACCTACCCGCCTTCTCTCATCTGTGCATCAAACCTATTTTTCATCAGCATGTGCTTTAATTGTGCTGCTTGTCACCGTATTCTAATCTCGTGTACTACATCTATTGCCAAATTACTGCTTTCATATATCCGTTGGGAATTTGAATTTGCCAGACTTAGGTCCATTATTTCAAATTCTTGTTTATTTATTTTCAACACTACCTGAAGGGCATTCCGGGGATCAACAACCCCTCGGCCCGGTCCATGACCAGGCCTCCTGGTGGATCAAGGCCTGATCAACGAGGCTGTTACTGCTGGCCGCACGTATTCCAACGTACGAACTACAGCCCGGCTGATCCAGCACTGACTTTAGGTATCTGTCCAGCTCCCTCTTGAAGACAATCAGGGTTCTATTCGTAATTCCCCTTATGGCTGGTGGGAGACTGTTAAACAGTCTTGGGCCCCGGACACTGTCATATCCTTTTTTTTTTTTTCAATGTGTGTGTTCTTCGGTTGTATCTCTATGTTCTTAAATATATAGGCTTCTTCCACTAAGGTATGTGAAATGGTGGGAAGTATGTTGTTGTAAATGTAGACAAAAGTAAAACCTTTGAAAGGGTTCCACACAAGACAAAAATAAATAGTAAGACGGTATTTAAGGAGAGGTCTCCTATGTCGAAGCATGGCTGACCTATTTCAACAGCGTGTACATACATGGCAAGGAATCTAAATGGGGACTGGTCAAAAACATCCTTCCGAAGGGAACAATGTCTACAACTTATTCATATAACTACAAATGATTAATGACATGCACAAATATGAACTGTAAATAGCCACCATAACCTTGTAAAACTACGACACTATCATTTGTAGGGAAGATTCTTGACCAAGGGTTACCAGCTCGCGGTCCGCATACAGCACCTAATGCGGCCCTCTAAACCTATTAGGAAAAAATAATATTATTGCATAATTACTAAATCAGTGAATATGTCAAGACAATATTTTCGAGGGGAAAATAAGTCCAACACTGAATTAGGTATATGTGTTGTAGCAAGCTGGTCATGTGGCTGAGCACTGAGGTAAGGTCTGCTTCATGTAACATATTTTTTTTTTTTTTTACTGAGG
The DNA here is from genome assembly GCA_009830355.1 of Cherax destructor. Taxonomy (NCBI): domain Eukaryota; kingdom Metazoa; phylum Arthropoda; class Malacostraca; order Decapoda; family Parastacidae; genus Cherax; species Cherax destructor. Next base: position 159,709 of record WNWK01002254.1, read on the forward strand.
AAGGAAGACGTCAAGAAACATTTTCTGACTCTGAATGGATTTAAGATTTTGCTTTGTTGATTGATGTAACATAACATTTCAGTAATTTGGTTCTAAGGTTGAATAATAAAGGAAAATTGGCGTTTGACATGAATCACTAACATGAAAGACTGACATGTATTCTGAGGTGTAAGCTTTTGAAGTAAAGTTTAATATACTTGTGAAGCCATTGAATGTTCAGTAGCTTTTTCACACTTTCATTATTATAAAGAACTCTTACTCAACAAAGAAGGGCATTCACAGATCCATAATGCCATGGCATGCCAGTGGCTCTCCTTGCATTTCAGTTTTATGATTGTAACTACCAATATCTATGTATACTTGCAAAGAAATAAAATTTACTTTACTTTACTTTACAGTGAAGCACCAAACCTCGATGCAGAGTGACTTAAAAAAAATATTTCCAAAAGCATGGCCAGGAGATAAAAATGTTCCATTTTTTATTCAAAGTTTCACCAGGTAACTTAAGTGAAATATTTTAGAGATAATGCCACCCTCAGACATTTACTAGGAAAGCAGTCTTGAAATTTTATGCAAACCTGACATTTTTAAACCTAAAGAAGTTAGCTGCAGCTGTGTTCAGTCTTTGACAGTACGTACATTTGTGAACAATCCTTTTTAAGGATGACAATTTTTAAACCTAAGCTTCGGTCAACATTTACTGAACATTTGCACATAATTTTAAGAATTTTAAGACTGTCACAAACATTGAAGGTGATATTAATACTCTTTCTACTATACTTCCCTCATTACACATTGACCATTTGAATTGACCCATTAATGTAAAGGGGATGGGGATCACTGCGTCTACACTGTTATTTTTTTTTATTAACATAGATCACTGGCATCAGTGTCAAAACATATACCATGATATTTCGCATCAAACCCCACTACATAGTTATAAAACATATAAAATTCTAAAGCACCTTGGACGAAGTTAGAATAATTCCAGGTTCCTTGAAACTAGCTACCGAGGTGGCAGCTCTTCTCGTCTTAGCTAAAGATGGACGTCTGATGTAGAAACTTGTGTTGGTGACGTCACGCTGAGTCAAGGGAGACTGTGATAAACTCATACTTCAGCGAATTGTCGGTGTGGAGGCGTCGTGGCGTAAGAGGCCGCGCCTCGCCACACCGTGCACTACACTGCACAGCGCCTCGCCACACCGTGCACTACACTGCACAGGAAATGACACAGTTGGTGGAAAACTGTTTTCATATGAATTTTGTTGTATCAGTTGTATTACATTACACTCAGAGAATTTTACACAGTTGCTAAATCTGCAGCCAGAACACGCATCCTTGTTGACGTTTAGGGACCCAATATTGTGAATTATCCACCAGGCTCCTGAGTGAAGGTTATTTGACTGTCACAGTTCCCTCCACGAATGTCAAATAAATATAATTTGACACATTGTTTTTTTTAAAGTAGTGTTTGCATGCAGGTCAAACCAATCCCAGGGGACGCCATGTTGTATTAGCTGGAATTGACGTGACTACATAGATGCCTTCCGTGGTGTAGGTGTGGGATAGATGCCTTCCCTGGTGTGGGTGTGGGAGAGCCCAGCCGCATGTACAGTAACCTTTAATAACGGCACCAAAAGTTGCAAGATTATGTTTTTAATATTTACTGTGATAAAAAAATAATTTAAGATAATTTGTGTTTATTATTGTACGTTTTAATGTTTTTACTCCTATTTGTAGATAGTCGCGATATGTTGATACAGTAATATAAATATAAATGCATAATAAATACTGGTTAGTGGCACAAAAGAATCACATGGATATAAAACGGGAGATAAAGAGATTATTGAATATTTCGGTTTACCTATAAGACCCTTTTATATAAGTTTCTGATGAATACTTCGCTTATAGGCCAAGACATACCATGCTCTAAATATTTTTGTTCATGTAAGATCTATTGTGCCATGGTGACGTAACTCTTGCGTTTTTGAGTGAGGCACAGCCCACAAAACTGTCACTGGAGGGGAGGACCGCCCACAGTATGCCAGCCACGCCCATACATTTAACCATATTCTTTGTCCGTGGAAACCCTCATTTATATCCATGTCTGCCATGAAAATTCAGGGTAAAGAAACTGCGAAATTTTAGGATTTTTTTATTTTAACTAGTTAATATTTATTTCTTCATTGGCGCAGATAATTTTAATTTAGTCTGATCATATTTGTTTCTTTAGTACTTGTTAATGAGTTTGGTTATTATTTAGCTTGTGGATGTTGTGTGTATGTTACGAGGGCTGAATGAGCTCAAAACTCATCTAACCCATAATTTAGAGATGACGTTTAGGTTCTTCATGAACCATTATTAAATCACGAGTGAGAAAACCAGAGGATCCCATACATGGAGTGACTAGCAGTGTAGCAGAGGCTCATGTAACTAACTACCCAACTCGGAAACTCCAGATCTATCACATATTGATCTGATGGCGTGTACTGTTGGTACTGGCGTGACTGTCACAGTGCACGAGGAAAGTTGTTCCCCAGTAGGGAATTCTAGCTCATTTTTCGATCCTATACTTGTATTGTAGTATTATTCCTTGATTCTGTCCTGTACGACATTGTTGTGTTGCGATATTCTTCGACTAGGTTGTGTGAACTGTCTTTTCATGACCAAGTTTTTGATTTGGTACCGAAACCTACAATATTGTGTGAATGTTGTGCAAGAATCTGTGCTGGAAGACTGCGGGAAGCATCACCTGAAACAAATACCCCTTTTTTTTATACACCACTGAAGTCACGTAGTAGTAGGTTCGCCGGTACGTCCGGCCCGGGTCTCTGAAGTCACGGACTAAGCTGTAACCCTCCCGGATTGTGTATTTTCAAAGCCCAGCGATATACCACCACTCCCAGGATGCTACCCACAACAGTCGTATTTACTGCAAGGTAACGGTCGACAGGTGTGAGGAGACTTGCTGCCACTGAGCTATGAGTCATGTTTTACGTTGACGATAGTCAGCGTTGCTTGAAGGTTTCTTCAGCTGACTACACGATCTGTGACTGTGGTTTAACAGGTGGTTGAATAATGGTGCCACTCCTACGAATCCGTTCGGAGAGGGGAGGATGTGGAATGATGTCATTCCTGTATTACCAGTGGCAGGTTTTTGAGTTTTCTTCAGTGATGGCAATGGGTTTTAACTCACTGACGTAGGTAACGCTTGAGAGAAACTGGCCTACCCCCATTTCCATCGCTGATTGTATCACCATGCAATACAGAATAGAGTTGCCGATTTTTACCATAGAGGAAACAATCATAGCTGACTGGTAGAAACTTGACAAAAGATAACTAATAAACGTCTACATTAATACAGAAATTAAAAAAACGAACAGTGAGAAGTAGGTACATGTCGTGTACCTGCGTACCCCTCCGTTACCTCATACCCATAAGTGTACCCTAGCAGCCCTGTAAAAGGCCAGACTTCATTGTTGATTGTGTAAACAAATAGGCTGTTGCTATTAGCGACCTGCTGACCCATATGGTCATCACAGCCTGGTTGATCCGGCACGTGGCGAAGATGCCGTAATCTCGAAAATCGCTCCTATGACAGTTAATTTACTTGAGACATCAACTTATCAATGGCCATACGTCGAGCTAGCGTGCAATCAACAAATTATTGCATGTAGTCAGGATGACAACAATAAGAAAATTGGGGGAGGGAAGAAAATATAATCATGAGGAGGATGTTGCATGTTGCAATACTGGGAGAAGATAGGTTAGGTTCATTGGCTGACCTCAGACAATTTAGTATTCGTTGCGCAGACACATTACTGCTATATTTTTGTCTCTTCTAATACTCGTCTTCGTTATTAGCATCCTCCCTTCTCCATCTCCTGTTTAGGTGCTGTATGACCCTAACCGGTTTAGCGCTTTCCCTTAAACATAATAATCTCCCTTTATTCAGTGTTTAGCTTTTTATGTTTTGTTTTTAAACCTATCAAGGAGACGAGGGGACCTTAATACTAAAGAAGGATTCTTGAACCTCTCCTTCCTTTAATCATACCCAATTGCCTCTCAGTTCCCGAGGTTCGGTTCGTCAGGACACCGGAGCCAACGTTGATTACCATAGCAGATTTAGCACATTCCTTTTAAATTGCAATTTTCAAAATCGTTTTGTCACTAAGGTTACTTTTTTCTTGTACCTTCTCAATTTATTCTTGTGAATCACTTATATTTTTCTATACTACGAGTATACATTTTCCTATACAGTCAATATACCTTTCCTTACACTGACAGTATTGACTAGCGCTCGCTGGTTTATATTACAGGAGGATTTTTTCTCGTAATGTAGCGGTTGTGTGGAGGCTGGCACCGCCCCGGCGAGGTTAGACGGCGCCTGGCAGTCTGTAGTGTGTCTGCTGGCTGACTGGCCACTCACACTGCCACTCACACTGCCACTCACACTACCACTCACACTGGCACTCACACTACCACTCACATTACCGCTCATAACGATTAACACGATGCTTAAAGAGCATTGGCAGGGTGGACAAGGACAGACTTGTTGACATGAGAGGCACTAGGACAAGAGCACATTGATATCTCAAAAGTGCCATGCTGGTGAGAGGCTTTTGTGCTTCCCTTTGGATCAAACTTAAATGCCTCCCAGTCCCTCTAGGCACTGTGTGGCCCCCATAGGTTTAGCGCTCCTCCATTAATGTAATGGTAGGTCAGAAGTGCCATAGCAATGTTAGGAAATACTTCATTTGACAGGTCTTATGAAAGTAAAACAAGTTGGATGCCAGGAAGTCGGTGGTGGTTTATTCGTCGGGAAACAGGACAGGTGTCTCCTTACACTAATCTTTATCAAATGATCGAATTTTTTTTCTCAAGTGATGACCCGTAGCTGTTAAGCATCTGCTGGCTTACAGAAGCTGGGGTTTACGCTCCATTTAAAAACAAAACAAAAGAGAATCACTCGAGTAGTGTGCTAAGATGAAGAGGTAGTTAAGACTATTTTTTTAAGCGCCTCAACTGCCAGGGGTACAAGCATCGTGGGACACTCCATATAAGGTTTAACCCTCTCTCCCCTTCACCCGACGCCGGGTCACCTTACTGTAGTGGTGGCGTTTGTGCCTCCCTTTCCCTGACGCTGACTCACTTTACCGTGGTGGCGGGGAATGTCCCCCCCTTCCCCCGACGCCGGGTCACCTTACTGTAGTGGTGGCGGGGAATGTCCCCCCCTTCCCCCGACGCCGGGTCACCTTACTGTAGTGGTGGCGGGGAATGTCCCCCCTTCCCCCGACGCCGGGTCACCTTACTGTAGTGGTGGCGGGGAATATCCCCCCTTCCCCCGACGCCGGGTCACCTTACTGTAGTGGTGGCGGGGAATATCCCCCCCTTTCCCCGACGCCGGGTCACCTTACTGTAGTGGTGGCGGGGAATGTCCCCCCCCTTCCCCCGACGCCGGGTCACCTTACTGTAGTGGTGGCGGGAATATCCCCTTCCCCCGACGCCGGGTCACCTTACTGTAGTGGTGGCGGGAATGTCCCCCTTTCCCCGACGCCGGGTCACCTTACTGTAGTGGTGGCGGGAATGTCCCCCTTCCCCGACGCCGGGTCACCTTACTGTAGTGGTGGCGGGGAATGTCCCCCCTTCCCCCGACGCCGGGTCACCTTACTGTAGTGGTGGCGGGGAATGTCCCCCCCCTTCCCCCGACGCCGGGTCTCTTGACTGTGATCATACGAATGGCAGGGAAACTTACCTAATGTTTGTTCCTGTTACGTGTCTCACAGAATAGGATAGCAGCACATTGCTGATGTGTGGAATTTTGCTAAATATTTTATTTTTTTGCTGTGGTAACGGGGTTTGTGTGGCCAGAGTTTTTTAAGAACCCAGTAACCTACTTTTCGCCCTGAGTAGCAGGCAACGCCGATGTTTGGTCAACATTTACTGTGATTTTGTAGCAGATGTGATTTACACAGATTTTGCAAAGGCGTTTGACAAATGCGATCATGGAGTGATAGCGCACAAAATGAGGGCCTTAGGCATTACGGGGAAGGTATGCAGATGGATTTTTGAGTTCCTAACACAAAGAACACAAAAAGTAGTAGTGAACAGGGCAAGATCCAGCATCAGCGAGGTCAAAAGCTCAGTCCCCCAAGGCACTGTCCTGGCACCTCTGCTGTTTCTCATCCTCATAGCAGACATAGATAAAAACACCCAGCACACTTTTGTATCATCATTTGCAGATGACACTAAAATAAGCATGAAAGTCACTACGGTAGAGGACACTGAAAAATTACAGGAGGACATAAGCAGGGTCTTCCAATGGGCAGTGGAGAACAACATGACGTTCAATGGTGATAAGTTTCAGCTGCTTAGGTATGGAAAAAAATGAAGAACTCAAAAGGAACACTATATACAAAACGCAAGAGGGTCACCACATAGAACGAAAGGAACACGTAAAGGACTTGGGAATAATTATGTCTGCTGATCTGTCTTTTAAAGACCATAACAAGACAAAGATCACAACAGCCAGGAAGATGACGGGGTGGGTATTGAGAACTTTCAAAACAAGGGAAATAATGCCGATGGTGACACTATTCAAATCGCTAGTGCTCCCTCACTTAGAATACTGCTCAGTGCTGACGGCCCCGTTCAGGGCAGGAGAAATAGCAGAGCTGGAACAAATCCAGAGATCGTTTACGGCTCACATTGAGCCATTGAAACATCTAAATTATTGGGAACGCCTTCAAGTCTTGAACATGTACTCATTGGAGCGGAGAAGAGAGAGATACATGATAATATATACATGGAAAGTACTTGAGGGCCTGGTCCCAAATCTGCACACTGCCATAACAACATACTGGAGTGAGAGATATGGGAGAAAGTGTAAAATAAACCCAGTGAGGAGCAGGGGTGCGGTGGGGACAATACGGGAGCACTGTATTAACATCCGGGGTCCCAGACTAGTCAACATCTTACCAGAAGATATCCGAAACACGGCTGGAACCAGTGTAGAAGCCTTCAAGAGGAAACTGGACAAATATCTTCACCAGGTGCCAGATCAACCAGGCTGTGATGGATATGTGGGGCAGCGGGCCTCCAGCAGCAACAGCCTGGTTGACCAGGCAAGCACCAGACGAGCCTGGCCCATGGCCGGGCTCAGAGAGTAGATACTCTCGAAACTCTTCAAAGGTATATCAAAGGTTTGTCTTGAAATTTTTATTACATTGTAGTTAAGATATTTGTAATATGACAGTAAATTGGTCACTGTAGCAAACTGGTATTAATAACACCTGATTGCCATTAATATTAGCAAATTAAGATAGCCGAAATTTAGTAATGATGGCAACTCATTAATAATAATGTTAGCAAATTTGTGTATAAGGTTTTGAGTAAGTAAACTGTTCTCTTGATTTGTAGAGAATAGTTCTCATATAAACAAAGAAACTTGGCATTAGTTAATTACTGTAAATGTGTGGTTAAGAGACTAGATCGGGAGCTGTAGCTCGATCCCCCGAAGAGCACACACACGCTGAGAAAATTAAAATGTACATGATAAATAAAGAAGAATTAGACATGTGTGCAACATCTGGGTATCTATTTGTAGACGTTTCGCCCTCCAGTGGCTTTATCAATACAAATCCCAGGACATACTAGGAAGATTGTAGAACTATATACAACACGAGGTAATCGGGGGCGTTGACCCCCGAAACCCCCTCCAGGTAGACTCCAGACAATCAGTCCCTCAGCCTCTGAGTTGGTAACGGTCACTGTAATCTTGTAGGCTACGGTGCTCGTCTTTTGTATATAGTTCTGCAGTCTTCCCATGATGGCCTTGAATTTGCCTTGATAAAGTCACTGGAGGGCGAAACGTCTACAAATAAAGATTCCCAGATATTGCACACTTGTCTAATTCTTCATCTTAGCGGTATAGTATACCACTCATGGGCATAAATTGAGAAGACGGGGCACCATGCACCTAGTTCTATATCTGTAATTACTCAAGTAATTATGCAATGGCACTCCCACGCGCTCTCTGACACTCTTGTTCACTCATGCTCTGGCACTCTTGTTCACTCATGCTCTGGCACTCTTGCACTCATTCTCTGGCACTCTTGGAACACGGATATAGAAATAATTACACTACTCACACGAGGCCCATCAATGAGGGGAAGAAGCCCTGCGAGACTTGATTCAGAGAACTGGAGCTATCCTCTTCCTCGGATCAAATCTGATGATCTCCCATTGTGGGGAAACCAGCGTTGCCCCGTTCTAGACAAAGCTAGTAGACAGAGGGAACCATTACAAATAAGGGAAGCGCCTTAGGCTATCCCCAACCACAGAGAGACTTGTTTAAGGGGAAGTGGCTTTGCTGTACATCTTGAACCTTAATCATAAGATTAGTTAATTGTAAGCATTTAGTAAGTTTAGTATTGTAGTTTAGACGGTAAGTTAGACTAGGAATATGGGTGTAAGTAGCATAAAGTACAACCATTGTCTCACCACTGTAGGCCTCAAGTAGCAACATAGGTGCCAGTATAAGCCAGGTTTTTCTTTTGAATCTCAGGAGGGCTACTCGGTCAGACTTAAGACCCTGTGTTACCTTGACCTGTGTCGGTACATACACGAAAAAATCCGACACCCAATTAATTATGAGACCCTAAATTCTATAGCATAGAATTGTAGCTCACTTTAATCAGACGTGGTATTATTCCTGTTTATAGACTTTAAAACCAAAGAATTTCCACGTTGTAAGTCTCAAAGAGGAGCCTGGTTCAGCAGCCCACACCTTAACTTCCTTCAGAATTACTTGTAACAGTGTTAGAAACTGTGCAATTATTGTGAGCACTTTGGTGTGGCTGGTCTTGCCACTTGTGGCAAGATCAGCAACAGGTCGTGTCAATATCCATCAGTCATTATACGTCAGTCTACAAATACTGGTAAGTGTTACCCAGTGATTTTAAGTGTACACTTATGTATATTTTACTCGGCCCGGTTGGAAATGACATTTCCACTGTCATAAGCTGAGCATGAGATGGCTGGGGTCTGGTATGGATATTGATTGACATGTGTAGTAATTAGTCGGTGTCAGTCAGGTAGGCCCTTTCTCGACAAAAGTAGTCCTGGATTACAGGAAGGCATAAGATTCTAGATTCCCTGTCTGTATTCAGTAGGAGAGTGATACTCCCTTTGGGGATTTCATTGTCGTATCTTGAAGCCTTTGTAGTTTCATTGAAAACAAGTTTACGGTGATCGCTTTCTAAGTTTGAGTGTCTGTATGTTTGATCTATGATTATATTTCTATATCATTCAAAATACTGCAACTAAACATTATTTGTCTGTTAGTTCAACCTTCTTATTACTTTGTGGCAGTACTGGAAGGTTTCCAGACGTAGAGCGCCGCCCAGACTTCAGATTAAGTCTTGGTTATAGCACTTTGTTTTCTCTTCATTCAATTAGTTTTAGTATATCTTATTTCTTGTGATCTGGTTGTTTTTACAATATAGCTTGATTAAGTTTATAACTTGCGTCTCTTCTGTATTTGTTTTTAAACCTCTTTTGCTGGTTTTAGTAACTATATTGTGAAGTGACTCGCCGCCCTCTACCCACACACTCACACCCACACACTTATATGGTATTCCTCCTCACTAGTCCACCTCTTTATGTGCAAAAGCAATCCTCCTCCTTCACTCTCCACTCCTCCTTCACCCTTTCTATCTCTCCCTTACCCTCTCCACCCCTTCCCTACTAGAGCTCTCCCCACTCCTTCCACATCATGTCTACTAACCGCATCTCTATACCTTTCCATTTTGCCTCCTTTTGTAACTTATGTGTAATAGGGCAGCAACACAATGCTGATACATTCAGTTTTCTTTAAAAGCAGAAAAAAAAGTGTGTTGACCACACCTTACCAGTGTTAAGGTATGCCTGCCCGCTCATCAGAAACTGTGTACACCCTTCACTGTCTGTGTGACCTTGCTGTGTGTAGCTGTCTGTGTGGCCTTGCTGTCTGTGTGTCCTTGCTGTCTGTGTGTCCTTGCTGTCTGTGAAGTGATGATTTAGAAAACTGACAAATTGATATATGAGACGCTTGTACAACATTTGGATATATCTTTATTCTCGAAACGTTTCGTCTGTGACGTGCAGATAGAGAGGCTGTGTGTGTCCACCAGACATAGTGGCTGTGTGTGTCCACCAGACATAGTGGCTGTGTGTCCACCAGACATAGTGGCTGTGTGTCCACCAGACATAGTGGCTGTGTGTGTCCACCAGACATAGTGGCTGTGTGTCCACCAGACATAGTGGCTGTGTGTGTCCACCAGACATAGTGGCTGTGTGTGTCCACCAGACATAGTGGCTGTGTGTGTCCACCAGACATAGTGGCTGTGTGTGTCCACCAGACATAGTGGCTGTGTGTGTCCACCAGACATAGTGGCTGTGTGTGTCCACCAGACATAGTGGCTGTGTGTGTCCACCAGACATAGTGGCTGTGTGTGTCCACCAGACATAGTGGCTGTGTGTGTCCACCAGACATAGTGGCTGTGTGTCCACCAGACATAGTGGCTGTGTGAGTCCACCAGACATAGTGGCTGTGTGTGTCCACCAGACATAGTGGCTGTGTGTGTCCACCAGACATAGTGGCTGTGTGTCCACCAGACATAGTGGCTGTGTGTGTCCACCAGACATAGTGGCTGTGTGTGTCCACCAGACATAGTGGCTGTGTGTGTCCACCAGACATAGTGGCTGTGTGTCCACCAGACATAGTGGCTGTGTGTGTCCACCAGACATAGTGGCTGTGTGTCCACCAGACATAGTGGCTGTGTGTGTCCACCAGACATAGTGGCTGTGTGCCACCAGACATAGTGTGGCTGTGTCCGATGTCTCCCAGACATAGTGGCTGTGTGTGCCATCAGACATAGTGGCTGTGTGTGTCCACCAGACATAGTGGCTGTGTGTGCCACCAGACATAGTGGCTGTGTGTGCCCACAGATGTAGTGGCTGTGTGACCACATTGCACATAGTGGTGTGTGTGTCCACCAGACATAGTGGCTGTGTGTGTCCACCAGACATAGGGCTGTGTGTGTCCACCAGACATAGTGGCTGTGTGTCCACCAGACATAGTGGCTGTGTGTGCCACAGACATAGTGGCTGTGTGTCCACCAGACATAGTGGCTGTGTGTGTCCACCAGACATAGTGGCTGTGTGTGCCCACCAGACATAGTGGCTGTGTGTGTCCACCAGACATAGTGGCTGTGTGTCCACCAGACATAGTGGCTGTGCCACCAGACATAGTGGCTGTGTGCCACCAGACATAGTGGCTGTGTGTCCACCAGACATAGTGGCTGTGTCCACCAGACATAGTGGTGTGTTCCACCAGACATAGTGGCTGTGTGTCCACCAGACATAGTGGCTGTGTGTGTCCACCAGACATAGTGGCTGTGTGTCCACCAGACATAGTGGCTGTGTGTCCCAACATAGTGGCTGTGTGTCCACCAGACATAGTGGCTGTGGTGTCCACCAGACATAGTGGCTGTGTGTGTCCACCAGACATAGTGGCTGTGTGTGTCCACCAGACATAGTGGCTGTGTGCCACCAGACATAGTGGCTGTGTGTGTCCACCAGACATAGTGTGTGTGCCCAGTGTGTGTGTCCACCAGACATAGTGGCTGTGTGTCCACCAGAATAGTGGCTGTGTGTCCACCAGAATAGTGGCGTGTGTCCACCAGACATAGTGGCTGTGTGTGCCACCAGACATATGTGGCCTTGTGTGTGTCCACCAGACATAGTGGCTGTGTGTCCACCAGACATAGTGGCTGTACGACATGTTGTCCACCAGACATAGTGGCTGTGTGTCCACCAGACATAGTGGCTGTGTGTGTCCACACATTGTTCACAATAGTGGCTGTGTGTCCACCAGACATAGTGGCTGTGTGTCCACCAGACATAGTGGCTGTGTTTCACCAGACATAGTGGCTGTGTGCCACCAGACATAGTGGCTGTTGTGTCCACAGACATATGTGTGTGTCCACCAGACATAGTGGCTGTGTGTCCACCAGACATAGTGGCTGTGTGTGTCCACCAGACATAGTGGCTGTTGCCACCAGACATAGTGGCTGTGTGTGCCACCAGACATAGTGGCTGTGTCCACCAGATATGCTTTGCCACCAGACATAGTGGCTGTTGTTCCACCAGACATAGCTTGTCCCCAGACATGGCTTGTGTGTCCCCGAAGAATTGCCACAGTTTCACTCTTCCCCGACATCTTCCCGAACTTTCCGACATAGTGGCTGTGTGTTCACCACATAGTGGCTGTGTGCCACCAGACATAGTGGCTGTGTCCACCAGACATAGTGCTGTGTGCCACCAGACTATGGCTGTGTGTCCACCCAGACATAGTGGCTGTGCCACCAGACATAGTCTGTGTTCCACCAGACATAGTGGCTGGGCCCCAGACATAGCTGTCCCCAGACATAGTGGCTGTGTGTGCCACCAGACATAGTGCTGTGTGTCCCACATTGCACCACAGTGGCTGTGTGTCCACCAACATATGGCTGTGTGTCCACCAGACATATGGCTGTTGTTCACCCACTGCTGTGTCCCCAGACATAGTCTGTCTTGTCCACTCTATCCTCACCGACATAGTGGCTGTGTGCCACCAGTTATGCTCTCCCAGACATAGTGGCTTTTCCCCAGACATATGCGTTTCCCCGAATATGTTGACCGCATGCTGGTGTCCCCAGACATAGTGGCTGTGTGTCCCCAGACATAGTGGCTGTGTGTCCACTCAGACATAGTGGCTGTTGTGTGTCCACCAGACATAGTGGCTGTGTGTCCACCAGACATAGTGGCTGTGTGTGTCCACCAGACATAGTGGCTGTGTGTCCACCAGACATAGTGCTGTGTGTCCACCAGACATAGTGGCTGTGTGTGTCCACCAGACATAGTGGCTGTGTGTCCACCAGACATATGGTGTGTCCACCAGACATAGTGGCTGTTGCACCGACATATGCTGTGTGTCCACAGACATATGCTTGTGTCCCCAGACATAGTGGCTGTGTGTCCACCAGACATACGTGTAGTGTGTGTGCCACCAGACATAGTGGCTGTGTGCCACCAGACATAGTGCTTTGTCCACCAGACATAGTGGCTGTGTGTCCACCAGACATAGTGGCTGTGTGGTCCACCAGACATAGTGGCTGTGTGTCCACCAGACATAGTGGCTGTGTGTCCACAGACATAGTGGCTGTGTGTCACCACATGTCGCCTGTGTGTCCACCAGACTAGTGCTTGTGTCCACCAGACATAGTGGCTGTTGTCCTCACCAGACATATGGCTGTGGTTCTCACCAGACATAGTGCGTGTGCTCACCAGACATAGTGGCTGTGTGCCACCAGACATAGTGGCTGTGTGTCCACCAGACATAGTGCTGTGTGTCCACCAGACATAGTGGCTGTTGTGTCCACCAGACATAGTGGCTGGTGATCCCACCGCATAGTGCTGTGGCCACCAGACATATGGCTGGTGCCACAGACATAGTGGCTGTGTGCCATTCCAGACATTCTGTTGCCTCCCAGACATCGAGCTGTGTCCCACCAGACATATGCTGTGTCCACTCAGACATTTGTGACATTGTGTCCACCAGACATAGTGGCTGTGTGTCCACCAGACATAGTGCTCTTGTCCACCAGACATAGTGGCTGTGTTATTCCCGACATAGTGGCTGTGTCCACCAAAATAGTGGCTGTGGTCCACCAGACATAGTGGCTTGTGTCCACCAGACATGTGGCTTGACATGTTCCACCCGACTTATAGTGGCTCTGTGGCTCCACCAGACATAGTGGCTGTGTCCACCAGACATAGTGGCTGTGTTGTCCACCAGACATACTGGCTGTTGTGTCCACCAGACTAGTGGCTGTGTGTCCACCGAACATAGTGGCTGTGTGTCCACCAGACCCTAGTGGCTGTGTGTTCCACCAGACATAGTGGCTTGTGTCCACCAGACATAGTGGCTGTGTGTCCACCAGACAAGTGGCTGTGTGCCCACCAGACATAGTGGCTGTGTGTCCTGACCAGACTATCTGTCGACCCACTCTATCCTCCCTCGACCACTCTATCTCTTCTATCCTCCCTCGACCCACTCTATCCTCCCTCGACCCACTCTATCCTCCCTCGACCCACTCTATCCTCCCTCGACCCACTCTATCCTCCCTCGACCCACTCTATCCTCCCTCGACCCACTCTATCCTCCCTCGACCCACTCTATCCTCCCTCGACCCACTCTATCCTCCCTCGACCCACTCTATCCTCCCTCGACCCACTCTATCCTCCCTCGACCCACTCTATCCTCCCTCGACCCACTCTATCCTCCCTCGACCCACTCTACCTCCCTCGACCCACTCTATCCTCCCTCGACCCACTCTATCCTCCCTCGACCCACTCTATCCTCCCTCGACCCACTCTATCCTCCCTCGACCCACTCTATCCTCCCTCGACCCACTCTATCCTCCCTCGACCCACTCTATCCTCCCTCGACCCACTCTATCCTCCCTCGACCCACTCTATCCTCCCTCGACCCACTCTATCCTCCCTCGACCCACTCTATCCTCCCTCGACCCACTCTATCCTCCCTCGACCCACTCTATCCTCCCTCGACCCACTCTATCCTCCCTCGACCCACTCTATCCTCCCTCGACCCACTCTATCCTCCCTCGACCCACTCTATCCTCCCTCGACCCACTCTATCCTCCCTCGACCCACTCTATCCTCCCTCGACCCACTCTACCTCCCTCGACCCACTCTATCCTCCCTCGACCCACTCTATCCTCCCTCGACCCACTCTATCCTCCCTCGACCCACTCTATCCTCCCTCGACCCACTCTATCCTCCCTCGACCCACTCTATCCTCCCTCGACCCACTCTATCCTCCCTCGACCCACTCTATCCTCCCTCGACCCACTCTACTCCTCCCTCCTGACCCACTCTATCCTCCCTCGACCCACTCTATCCTCCCTCGACCCACTTTATCCTCCCTCGACCCACTCTATCCTCCCTCGACCCACTCTATCCTCCCTCGACCCACTCTATCCTCCCTCGACCCACTCTATCCTCCCTCGACCCACTCTATCCTCCCTCGACCCACTCTATCCTCCCTCGACCCACTCTATCCTCCCTCGACCCACTCTAGCCTCCCTCGACCCACTCTATCCTCCCTCGACCCACTCTATCCTCCCTCGACCCACTCTATCCTCCCTCGACCCACTCTATCCTCCCTCGACCCACTCTTAGGGTTCAGATAGACCAAAGATTCAGAAAACTGTGTTGACATTTAAACAGTTGCATCGGGTCTGGTTTTACACAGGAAGATAACACTTTGACTCAAGTAACTAATGATTCCCAAGGGACCGATAAACATTCCACCATATTAGATATACCTACCTGGAGGGTGTTCCGGGGGGCAACGCCCCTGCTGCCCGGTGCATGACCAGGTCTCAGTAGAAGAATTTTTTTGTCAGAAATGGAAAAAACTTCTCCTGACGTGGGTCTTTTGTCATATGATGACCTGATTCGTGGAGATTTTAGTAATTTGACGATTCCCTATCTTACCGGCAAGTCCATAATAAAATTTATCACACAGAAGGAGTACATAGATTAGTCACTAACTTTTCAGTTTTTATACCAGAAAAAGAGCTTAAAAATTATTTAGGGGCACAGGTGTACACTGGGATCTGTGGAACAGCAGACAGTACGCTGGAAATTGCACTTACGGTACAGTATATTTGATGTCTGGATAAACAGCATGTTTCGTTTTTATTTTATCAATCTATATGTGTGTGTGTTGAAATTACTACTTATAATGAGTATGTAACTAAGGACGAGCTAAGAAGATAGCCAGTGTGATACCTAATTACATTGAAGATTGGGTTGAACAAATATTCTGTTAGTGGGATGAAATGTGAAGGACCTGCCTAGTATGGGCCAACAGGCCTGCTGCAGTGTTCCTCCTTTCTTATGTTCTTAAAATCTAAAGGTTGGAAAAACCTTTTTCACAAGGCAGTCCATGTTACATGTTGAAATATAAGTATTGTATATGCAAACAATTAGGAAGGTCGGACAATATTCAGAGGTACCTACCATTTGTACATTCCGTGAATGCGTGCAATAATGTGCAAATGGTAGGTAACTAATTACTGAACGTTAAGTAAGTCGGTAATTGTAAGCCGGTAAATTAAAAATCGATACTTCCGGATACATTTTAAAGGTACCTGGAAAAACAATTTTAGCAATGAATCTCAACACAGTTTCTCCAGCGATCACTTTGACTAGCAAATTTACTTACATTATCCACTTCAATAACTGAAGTGTTGTTTATTTGTACTGTACGTGGGCAAGGTTTGGCTTTACAATAAACGTAATTGACTGTGTGGCTTCATATCAAGTCTCCAGATTATACTTAAGCTCAGAGCCTCAGACCATCATTGGTGAAGCTTCATATTCTACAGTCAAGCCATAAGCATCAGCAATAGGACTATTTTATACGAAGATACTAATGAAAAGACAATTTTGTAGTAAAAGTCGGCCTTAGAGAGGGATGTGTGTGTGATTCACCGGTGTCCCAGCCCGGGTTATACACGGATGTGTGATGTCACATTTGTAAACAGTTATGAAAGAGGTGAATGTTAGGGTGTGAAGGAGAGGGCGGAGGAGGGGGGGTTGAGAAGATAATAATTTTGAGATGAAGTTTTGGAACTGTCACAGTTGCTCTTTTCTGTTGACAGTTCTTTTGGGAGTTTCCGAAGAGAAGTTAAATGGTGAAATTTAGGAGTTGCGTAAAAGAAGGAAATTATAAACGAACATAGAAAAGAGCAAGTAATAAGATAAACGAAAATGTCAGGCAATGCAAGCTTGGAGGAAGGGAATATAAAAAAAGCATACAGGCTTGGTGGTATGTTGAGATATATGTGGAAAGATGTTTATGTATGGAGGCAAAAGCGAGAATGTACCAGAGTACTGTGGTATGAACACTTATGAAATGGTACAATATAAATAGTGTACAATGATTAACAGATCACAAATGTGTTAAAGAACCTGGGGTTGATGTCGGGGTGAGTATACCTTAGGTATACTCACCTGACACCCCGAGACAGTATACCTAAGGTGGGAAAATAGCTCTCAACTGTGTAAAATAAACTACGTAATAAAAGCTGTTGATGCCGCTTCCCGTCGAAATGGTTTGGAATAATGGAATATTTCCATCCATATTTAAAATACCAAGACTCAGCACACAGTAAGTTCTCAGGGAACAGCAGATGGCGTGTTATCTAACTGCAGCGTAATGCACTGCTCTTGTTCACTCACAGGATGAGTGGCACTGCAGTACAGTCTTATATATGGAGTTATATCACTCACAGGATGAGTGCCACTGCCCAGGACATACAGGAAGGGACGATCAAATCAATTTAAACTATTATTTTGTAGGAGGGTAGTAAAGCAGTGAATGAAAGTTGCGCGGAGGACTGATATGAGAAGGAGGAAGGAAAGATTGAATATTGGAGGTAGGAGAAAGATGATAGAATGAGTGTTAAAGGAGGGAGTGTGTGAGCCTCACGCCATGCTTACGTCACCTCCCAAAAGACTGCAAAGATCGGGGTAAGGGAGTGGGTAGGTCAACACCTTATACACTCATACCTGACTAGCCATTCCTGCAGCTGCTACAGGAGTGCGGGTGTTTGTTTTGCTTGCTCATTTGTTCTCTATCTCTTGCGCTCGCTCTTTTGCTCTCACTCTTTCATGCTCTCTTCTCTTCTTGCGCTCTCATTCTTCCTCGCTCTCTCTGACAGGTTACAAATTTTCCTTAACCTCCTTGCATGAAGCAATAAGCCTTCGGTATGTGTCGCTTGTCTTAAGTTTTTTTGAATAGGCTGGTAATGAGTCGCCAGAATGGACGAGAATGCTGAGAGAGGTACAGGGGAAAGATAGGTGGCTGGAGACCTTATGGTTTATAGCGAGGCTGTCTACTGAGGACTAACTGAAGTCTGGTACTACTACTTACTACTGCTGTGCGCTATGTGGTTCTTGGTTAACTGACCGTATTGGGCAGTTTGTGACCTAACGACAGAGTTTCAGTGGCCCGAAATACTCATGCATGTTAGTGACTTTCTTTGTGCTTAACAGTATTTTAGTACATGCAAACTACACATTGACATCCAGCCCACGCATTCTATCTACTTGAAACCAATATTTACAAAGTGCTTGTAAAATTGGATTATTAAAGAGACTTGTTTTTTTTTGCACGTCTTAGTGATGGAAATACACCAGGATAAAGGCAGCAAGGGGAAGGTAGGAATGTTACTGAAGAGTATAATCATTGGCTTGGCATCTCTTGTTTTGAAGGTTCAGTAGGATGTGGGTATTTGGCCCTCATTAAAAAAAAAATCATTCCTTTGAGACGATTCTTTGTAGCTTGTGGATCGGGCACACACCTCACCAATAGCCACCTGCTTGCAGGTGCTCTTGCCCCTCTCAGTGTGACTTGTGGCATGCTGTTGAGTGTGTTTTTTTATAATTATTGAGATGCCTGTAGAGACCTTGGGAAATTTTAGGAATACAGTGATACCTCGCATATCCGGCCTGCCATTATCCGAACCTCGCCAATATCCGAACAGGTCCTGGGAAAGGGCAAAATTCTAAAATTATTACCGAAACATCTGAACAGCCGTTCGGATGTTATCTGCCGCCTCAAAAACTGGAAAGATGGCGAAGCCATCTTTCCAGTTGGTAGTGGTACCAACAACAACGTGGTAGTGGTACCAACAACAACGTGGTAGTGGTACCAACAACAACGTGGTAGTGGTACCAACAACAACGTGGTAGTGGTACCAACAACAACGTGGTAGTGGTACCAACAACAACGTGGTAGTGGTATGATGGTTCTTTTCGCCCAACTTAAAATGGCTTCAGAAATCCGGGTCTGTTATTCGAGCCCAGAGTGTCTGGTCCCACCGCCAGACGTTGGACTCGTTTTTTAAACCTACAACGCAGTCGCCGATGGTGATATGACGGTACGGATGCGCATTTTTTCCCTCACGTATCCGGAAACTGTGTTTCCGAACCGGTCTTGGCCCATATAGTTCGAATATGAGAGATATCACTGTATTTTGACATTTAAAATTTATAATTTTTTAAACTGATGCTGGTTATTTTATCTGGGTGATAGTATTTATTTCTGTTGTGTTTTATTCGTGCTAGTAGTTTTTATTGTTGTTACTTAGCTTTGCCTTGGGTGTTCTTGTGTGTGCCACCAATTATTGTGTGGCTTGACAAAATTATTCCTCTTACCTCTGTCACCAATTGTCGTGTGGGGTTCGATTGATGGAATTGGATATAAACACACACGTCGGATGGCTGGTAACTTATATATTAGAGGTAAAATAAAGGAGGGCGCCAGGCCTGACCTGTCGTCTCTATACCCTGCTCTGAACTGAGCTGCCCAGTGCCTGGACGGCACGGATTCAAAGGGCTCATGACGTCAGTCATGCTAGGTCAGCACAATGACTCAGTAAAGGTCAGTGATCACGTAGAGAGGCGGTGAATTAGTAACGATTAACTGAAATACTACAGTACAGTACTACTGACATGTGTTCTTTATCGATTTTCTTATTACCAGGATCACTGACCTTTAAAGGTGACCTTTAAATCTCACAACTTCTCCGTCAAACATAACCAAAAGAAGATGGTTCTCCCTCAAGCACGGCCTAAGGGAGATGATGCCGCCTCAAGCACGATCTCCCCCCCCTCTCTCAAGCACGATCCCCCCTCCCTCTCAAGCACGACCACAAACGTAGCGGTGCTTAAGACCACACTACGCCACTTCTAGCAAGGTTCCTTGCTCTCTTCTTTCTCCTTCTCTCTTAATATGTCAGGAAAATGAGACTTTAGTTTGATTTGAATGATTTGTGATAGTTTTCCCCAACTCAGAATTTTGTTTGATAATAATAAAAAATATGTTTCTTGCTCTAAGGGTTTCTGGTTCTCTAAGCCATTGTTTTCTGGCTCTCTAGAGGTGCTCCGCTCTCTAGGGCGCTCTGTAAGGTGCTTGTTTCTAATAAGGCGCTCTCTATGACTAACATTCTCAAATAGCTCTTCATTTGTATTCCAAGCAAGCTAAATCACCTTAATACCCTCCTCCTTCCCTCATTCCCTCTCGTCATTCTCTTTTGGCTTCTGTCCATCTCTCGCCCTTTTTAGTCTTGTTATTTTCGTTTGTAGGCTTTCATTTGTCTATGTCGTGTTCCAAACTTTCATATTCCCGGGTCGTCGTTTAGTTTCACTTAGAATACCTAACTATGTGACAGGTTAGTGTAGCAACTCTGAGAGAGGAGTCTAAATTATGCATAGAGAGTAAACACTCCCCGCCACTTTTAGTACATAGCAGGAATATAGACTTGTTTCCACTAGCATTTATAAACAAGCTTATCTCTTTGTAACTGAAGTTCTTAGAATTTAAAAAAAAAGGCAGGATTTGTTGCGTTTAGATATTATATTTTATACAGTTAGTAATACCTGAATGTCGCAACAGCCAAGGATAGAGTTGACATTACACAAATAACTCGCATATAGAAGACTTTGTAAATGGTCCAAGTCGGACCGAAATAAGCTCCTCTGTTCTATATGCGGGTTATTTGTGTATTGTTCCAGTCACGGTATTGTGCCTTTTTTTTGTTATTTATAGAGTTGACATCGCTAACGGTGTGTCGGATATTTGGACCTTAATAGTTGAAAGGCTACCCGTATGACTGTATGTTGATTAGCAGGATGTGATGTCATGCAAAGTTGTGTATTGATGGTGATCTTTTCACTCAGTGGATGAGTGGCACTGTCCAATACTGTCTTTGTGGTGTTATTTCCACTCCCAGGATGAGTGGCACTGCCCAATACTGTCTTTATGGTGTTATTTCCACTCCCAGGATGAGTAGCACTGCCCAGTACTGTCTTTATGATGTTATTTCCACTCACAGGATGAGTGGCACTGCCCAATACTGTCTTTATGGTGTTATTTCCACTCCCAGGATGAGTGGCACTGCCCAATACTGTCTTTATGGTGTTATTTTTACTCACAGGATGAGTGGCACTGCCCAGTACTGTCTTTATGGTGGTTTGTTCACTCATAAGATGAGTGACATTGTTCATTTCCGTCTTTATGGTTGTTTGTTCACTCATAAAGCTGATTGGCACTGTTCATTACTGTCTTTATGGTGGTTTGTTCACACATGAGTGACACTGCCTAATACTGTTCTTATGGTAGTATGTTCACAACCTTTCCTCATTTTACTATGTTAGTTTTCTTGCTATATTCATAACTACATTTTATTTTATTTTGGGTTACATAAACTTAAAAAAAATGTATTTAAACTAAAGAAAACAAATAAAAAAAAACCGGCAACGACTACGTCTGTGACCGCCCTGGAGAAGGGTAACCAGGACTTGAATGTTTAATGTACCCAATTCTGTTTCATAAAAACATCTTGTCTTCCTGGATAATTCGTGCACTCTTTCCCCGAGCGCTGGCCCCTATGAAGCAGGTGTAGTGTCACGCTTGCTACACCCGGCTACTTGAGAAGGAAGTGCAAGACTGATGTAGACAGTGAAAAAAGGAAGACAATCAGGGCAGGGGGACACAATAAGAAGAGGGAAGGGGGAAGGTCGAGAAGGAAGGTGGAGGGAGTTTGGAGAGTTAGAAGAGGGTGGGAGATGACTGGGTAATGGAAGCAAGGGAGTGTAAAGAAGTTCTAGAATGATGTTACGAGTGGTATGAGAGTGGGCACGGCCGAAGAGTGGGGTCCCCCAAGGTTCAGTGCTTTGACCCTCCGCCTTTTTTGAAATGCATACATTACCTGCCGGAGGAAATTGAATGGGATGTGCTACTGTTTGCAGATGTTCCGGCCCAGGGCCAACCTCTGGAAGTATAAGAATTAACTTTAAATAGCATGAACAAGCTGATAACTGCAGAGTAACGAGACTACGAAAGGAAAAGACTGGATCAGACACGGGAAAAGAAGCACTGCGTGCAACTTGCAACGAGAAAGATCAAGGAATAAACATCACACCGAACATATTACATGGGGTACCACGCATCAAACTTCAGTTACATATGCAAAAGTTCCAAACCCACCTTAACAACAATAAAAAAAAGTTTTTAGGACTTAAACACAGTATAAGTTAGGCTCATCTTTGATTATAGGCTGCCAGCATGAAACCTGCAACTCATCAAGCGTACACAGCGACTAGAGAGGATGGAAAGGTGTGCTACGAGAAACTATTTAAGGAACTAAATCTAAGAACCCTAGAACAAAGGAGAACTCGAGGGTCATTTTGAGGTACAAAACACTCGAACTCGGTACTTAGTAATAATAGTTCATAGGCTGGACCAGAAGTTATAGCTACATATCAATTTATGGTTCCGGGGATTTATCGACCGCATCACCTCCCCCCCTCTCTTATTCTAAGTAATACAGACATAGACAGACTTCTTCATCAGCAGTAATTAGTGTCAAGTTAATATGTCTAAATAAGCAATAAGACTTGTAAGAATCATCGTTCAGACATTCCATTTTCCATACATTTCCCCAAACCATATTCAGAATATTTGTAAATGGGTGAGTATTTAGGAAAACCATTGAAACCGGTAAAAGGTGTTTTGGTAAACGTGTGAGCTTTTGTCAATGTACGATTCAGTATATGCAAGAGCCGTTGTAAATATGAGTTTGTAAATGTATGTGATTTGCTAAACTGTGTAAATGTGTGACTCACGTGTACACGTGTGAGATACGTATGACTTCCAGGCATGACTCAACTGTACACGTGCATGCCTCAGATGTACAGGTCTCGAGAATACCTGTAACTACTTCACGGTGAGGTGAGAGCCCTGACTCACACCGGAAGTGACACCAGGTAACACTCTGGATGTTCAGGAAGCCACAGCCTGTTCAGACGTAATTGCTCTCAAGAACTGTTCCTTCATTCAGGTCTACCCATTCATTAAAGGAATTAAGATGACAGTTAAATCTTACAAACTTTTACTGGCATTCAGCGTACACTTAACTCTATGTTCCTGTATTTCATAATGATAGGTCTTGTATCCGTAATATTTCCGTATCAGTTTAGGTCTAATCTGAGAGGCCAGGCCGCGAGGTGATGACCCACAATTATTAAATTATGTACCATACAAGATATGTGTTTACAGTCGTGGGCTTATATTGCAAATGAAGGTAAGATGGGAACATTTTTCCTAACGTACATCTTAAGTTATGTGATGACTCGCCCAATCTACCTACCTGGAGGTTGTTCCGGGGGCCATCGCCCTCGCAGCCCGGTCCTCGACAAGGCCTCCAGGTGGGTCATGGCCTGATCAACCATGCTGTTACTGCTGGCCACACGCTGTCCAACGTACGAGCCATAGCTCGGTTGATAGGGCACTGACTCTAGGTATCTTTCCAGTGTCCAGTTCAATCTTGAAGACAGTCAGGGGTCTATTGGTAATTTCCCTTATGATGGGAGGCTGCTGAACAGTCTTGGGCCCCGGCCTGCTTTTCATTGGGGGTATGTTGCACCGCCTGCCAAGTCTTTTGCTTTCGTAGGGAGTGATTTCTGTGTGCACATTTGGGACAAGTCTCTCTAGGATTTTCCAGGTATAGAATATGATGTATCTTTTTCGCCTGCATTCCAGGAAGTACAGGTCAAGGGACTTGAAACAATCCCAGTAATTAAGGTGCAGCTTCCTCTCTATACTTGTATAGTCGGTATTGTATACCATTGATATGAACCATACTTAATGCATGCGAAAGGGGTTTCTTGCAGATCTTGATGAACACAGTTCCATGAGTCTGGGCCTGGGGCAGAGTGCATGTGCATGTTGTCAGTGCCTTTTTCAAAGACCAGTGGAGTTAGGGTTATGTTAGAAATTTGGCATATATTGAGAATTTTTCATGAAAAATTCATCCAGACTGTCGATCTGATTAATAGCTCACTAAACACAGAATCATACTGAGACTTCAGTATCTCACTCATATTATTGCTGGAACAAGGTTCCAATATTGGATGTGTTTTTTTCCGTGTTTTTGGCATAAGAAAAGATTTCTTTCAATTTAATTAAATAATTTTCGCTCTTGTTTCTCCTGAATCCTTTAATCATTTAAGTTCAATATTTTTTACTTCTTTAGTCAGTATTTTCTTCTAAATTTCAGGAAGTCTAGGCCTCTTGAGAAGCTGGATGATTTTTCACCTTCACCTATAGAGGAACCATCTCTCCTTTTTCCTTAGGGGAATATGCCAAAAAGTTTATCCATGTTATTTAAGATATCTTCCCAGCATGTTTCATTAAGGACATGATTTATTTAATCCCAGTCGATATTCTTGTTGTTAAAGTTGAATTTGGTGAAGGCACCTTTGTAACTATATGCATTTTAGTTTTTGGGATCCCTGTGCATACACGTCTGAACTTCAATTAGGTTGTGATCTGAATTTGCTGCCTTTGATACCGTTATATTTCGCACAGGTCATCCGGTGGAGTTTCTCTTCATTTGATCGAAGTCTTTTCCTACTCTACACGTCTACCCCCTTAGAAAATAAAATGACATAAGATGTGATGGTAGATTTACCACTCCATTTACAAATGTCGCACTGCAGACTACAGGCAAGAATAAGCGCATGTTGCAAAGCAACATTTTACTGGGACAATAAACGTTGTCCCAATAAAAGATTGTGAAGACAAAGATGGTTGCTTGGTCTTCAACATATCTTTGTCTTAACAAAAGAGGCATTTACCAACGTCTCAGAATACAGAAGTATCCATTTTCGCTATTTGTGTATATTTATAATATGCTGTAAAGGTAATTAATCTTTTAATCCTGATCGTATGTATCACATTATAAATGACAAAAAAGTTTAAAGATAACACATTAACTCTATACATAACAGTTTATTTAAGGGAGTGTTGATGAAGGGCTCTTGATTCGAGGAACTGGAACTATCCCTCAGATCAAACCTGATTAATTACCATTCCCCAGGTGCTGAACGACCCATACGGGTGTAGTGTTTCCCATAAATATGAAATATAGTTTTTTGAAGTTGGAATTTAACGCTTATTTATGATAATAATAATAATAATAATAATAATAATAATAATAATAATAATAATAATAATAATAATAATAACAACTGAAGTTGGAATCAGGAAATAAATAAAAAAAAAGATGAAAATTGTCATGAAAAGAGGTTCAATTCTGTCATAAACGAATAACGAGGCAGCAACGAGATGTGACTTGTATAGTAAAAAGTGTGAAGAGTCGTGTGGTGTTGTAGGCAGTGTGGAAGCACACCTGGTAATTTTGTGGGGGCGGGAGGGCGTTGTAGGCGGGCTGGGAGGGAGGGACCAAGACGATGGTTAGAGAATGGCGTCTCTGTGCTTCCCGTCTGCTGCTACTGACATTGTCACGGTTACTCCACCTCAGGAATGCACCACCATCCTGCTTCAACTACTCTATGCTAGCATGAATCCTTCGCTCTATATCTACAATGGATGGATTTAAATCATTTTGAAGACTCGTAGGTAGAGCCTGGGTTATCATAAAATGTTTCGTTGTATATCTGTAATGACTGTCACATATGCAATTATTAAAGAAAAGCATGAGATGAGATTAGAGAATGCTTAGTGCAGTAGGCCAGCCTACTACCTGTGCTAGGCAGGTCCTACTTTTACCAACCATTCCCACTCATGTTTTTGTCTAACCTATTTCTACAACTCCACAAAGTGCGTTCTTGCAGCTCGTCTCCCTCTTTTGCCACTCGGTGCATGACTGAAATATCCCTACTTTTCACCACCACTATTTCTTCTACTTCCTCCACTACCTACCTACCACTACCACTACTTCCTCTTCTCCCTCTCTCTTGTTCCCGTCCCTGTATCCTTTTTTTACAAATAAATATATTCAAATCGAATCTCTTGCTGCAGGTGTAATCGTGTTTCTTTCCAATTTATTGATTCTTTTTTCCAGTTCGTATAATTCAGTGGTCTCCCATAATTGATTTATGTTTGTTTGTAATGTAATACCTGTTATATGACTTAACTGCTGTAAAACCAAAACATTGTATGTAGCATGAACTTGCACATGGTTTATTTAATTTTATGTACTAGTATTGGAGACATAATATGTATGTAGTCAGCGGGCAAAAGTCTAACACTAATCACGTTTATAATACTAGGATAAACGTGGCTAAAGTTTATTTTCTTTTAAAATCGAAATACTATGTAGCTCCTGCTGTCCATGAAGGTACTAATATATTGAGGTAAGAGGGAGGGAAGGGAAACAGGAGGCGGCGAAGGAAGAGGGGGAGGGAAGGAAGCATGGGGGGGAGGGAGAGAGAGGAGGAAGGAGAAAGACATTGCTCCCAGTGATTGTGTGTAGCCACTCTTGTGGTTTCCCACATCTCATACTTAAATTGCCTTATCCACCACTGTAATTTTCTCTTCTTTCTCTTGTTTATTTTACTTTCTGGATCTCTTTCTTCTTTTCTCCCGCCAGGGAGCTTATTATTCCATTTCTCCCTACCTCGGGGAACTTTGTCCTTCCTTTTCCCTACCTTAAGGAACTTGTTCCTTTTCAGTCATCAGAGTTTATTCCTCCTTCCTCCCTCCCCCCACATCGAGAAGTTTATTCATCCTTTCCCCCCACCTTAGGGAGCTGGTTCTTCCTCCACTTCGGGGGATTTATTCTTCCTTTTCTCCATTTTAGGAATTCTTTTCATTTTTCTTCCTACCTCAAAGAACTTCCTTTCTCCCCCATAACTTCAGGGATATTGCTCTTCCTTTTCCCCCGCTTCAGGGATCTTGTTTTTTTTTCTACCTCATGGAACTTGTTCTTTTCCACCCGCCCCAAGGAGCTTTTTCATCCTTTTTTCCTATATCAAGAAGCTTGTTGTTCCTTTTCCGCGCCTTAGAAAGCATGTTCCTCCTTCCCCCACCAAGAATCTTGCTCTTATTTTTTCCCCCCCACCTCAAAGGGCTTGTTTTTTCCCCACCTTAATTAGCCTGTTCTTCCTTCTTCCCTACGACTGTTTTGTGGGTTCACTTTAGTATAAACTTTAAAAAGAATTACATCCTATATGATATTCCACTTATGGTGTCTGAGCCGTCAACGGTGTTCAGTTACCAATGTAATGTGAGTTCTGATGCAACCGGTGGACACTTGACTAGTCACCTTCCCACACACTCGTCATAGACCTGCTGGGATAATGGGAAAACTATGCCTTTTGAGTCCCAACATGAAATAATATTAGAGGAGTATGTGATGCTACTTTTTATTTATCGTGGAAGGTGGAACCTTCTCTGATATGCTAGCAAGGTTGTGATGGATATGTGGGCCACCGGGCCGCCAGCAGCAACAGCCTGGTTGACCAGACAAGCCTGGCCCATGGCCAGGCTCCTGGAGCAGGAAAACTCACGAAACTCATCAAAAGTATGTTGAAGGTAAAGCTATATCACAGATTCGCAGTTCTCGTAAATTTGTGGAAGCTAGATTGAACAAAAATCAACGAACCGTGTTATGTGTAATACACATAACGCCCCTCCTGTCCTCTCTGGAGGACACCATGCGCAAACACTCGTCACGTTATCTTTCAAAAGGGACTCTTTTATATAATTATAGTAATATTAAATACTGCATCTAGTTACTGCATAAAATTAGATGAAGTATATGATAATCTACATTTGTATCATTCATTTAAAAGCAATAAACACCACTATCAGACACAAATTCTATTTTTTTTAGTTTAATAAAGTAGGCAATTATCTGAAGAATTTTAGGTCTAAATAACTTATACTGATCAGACCAGATTAAACTCAATCAGAATAATACATTTGACTGCAAGTTTTTGTAGTTATTATCACCTTACGAGAGCAAAGGGTTGAATTGTACAACCCATACCAGTGGCCAGGTGTGATATGCTTGCAGAGTTGAACGTTTCCTGAGACTGAAGCAGCCACTGAATTGTCATGTGCTTAATTGCTGTAAAGAAAATACTTTTTTTTTTATCTATCTTACGTAAAGTAAAGAAAATATTTGTTCATTTCAGGTACCGTTCAGGAAATGTCGGGGCTCGCACAATATATTAATGTTCAAAATAAAATGAGGTTTTGTTGACAAGTAGTAAATGTGTTTGTTTGTTGCACAGTTCTGGGAGATCATCAGCGACGAGCACGGCTTGACAGCAGCTGGCACACTACGAGAGAATGTTCCTCATGATGTCAGGGAGCTGCAGCTGGAGAGGATCAATGTTTATTACAGGTGACTTCCTCTACCTTGTTACATACAGCTTACCTGTACCTAGTTTAAAGATCATTGCCCCCTCCACCGTATCTCAGCCAAGTGATTGCTGAATTAGGATGAAAGCCGTTCAGATATCGTGGTTTAGCCTAGCTTAACAGTTATATTTTTCATGGACCAAATTATTACTCATTTAAATTTAAATGAGTAATAATTTGGTAGTCTAATTAGAGAACTGTATGCCTATTGGGAGATTGTAGATTAAACTCAAAAGATTAGTTGTAATTGATATATGTATATTTTTGTACTTAAATTGATATAGGCTGTCATAATATAGTATATTATAGATATTTATTTTAGTACATTTTTATTTAAGTGGGGTTTGCAGAGTGTTTTTGCAGATTCGGCATTGAAAAATGTATCCTTAACGAGTGTCTTGTACAGATGAATGGACTGATTTAAATAACACTCCAACTAAGAATAGGAAAACGGGTTATTGAAAGACTGAGACCCGTGTCAGGACTCGGTCCTGACGAATATTATAACAATCTAAATAACAGATTATTATTATTGTTATTCAAGTGATAGAATAGCACTACAAGTTTGCACAAATATTTTCATACACAGGTTTTAAATAATGTTTCAGGATTTGTTAAATAATAATTAGGATTTACATGTGATCGCATATAAAGTTTATTTTTGTCTTAGTTACGTATGTGATCTATTATTTTCTTTAACAATTATATATCGTCATTTTATTTTGCCTAGATACAAGGACCTTCAGAATTCCTGAAAAGACTCTCCACGAGTGTCTTCTTGTGTAGCTCTTTAATTAATGTGTGGACGTGAGAGGCAGGAATGATTGACGTGTGTGACTGTGTATGTCGTGTGAGTGCCAGATGTTAACATTTTAATCCCAAATATATTGATCTCAGTGCTAGATTTGATTTGATAGTGTCAAATAAGCCTCGGTGCATATAGGGCCTTACTGGTGAGAGTTCGTATGAGACTTTCATCTATGTCCAGGTAACTATATATGATCAAATGTATCGGTGTATAAATCTGGAGTGCCTGACCCCTGTTTGGTGTAGTATGTCCCCATATGACCCGTGTATGACCCCACAGTGAGGGTGCCCCAGGGAAGTACGTGCCCCGGGCTATTCTGGTGGACTTGGAGCCTGGTACGATGGACTCTGTCAAGGCTGGCCCACTCGGAGAGCTCTTCAAACCCAGCCATTTTGTCTTCGGTACGTGAGAGAGGCACACTGAGCAGCCTAGTGCTAACATCTGAGGAAAGTGTCTCATGGCTTCCCTGCCCGCGTGACCGCCATATCTTGGCCATTTTCACTAATACCTCACCAGCTTCACCTTAACAGCATTCTCGGGAGCAGATTATTCTGTAGTAGTTCGTGACTCTTCACCAGAGGCCATAGTCTCATAGACACTCACCAACCTCACCCTCACTTAACGGCATATACAGAGTCAGGGTCTCCAGAGACGTGAGCCTAACCCTAACCAGCCTTATTAAACAGCATTCACGAATTTTACTAACAGCAAGGGACAGGGCCACTTCCCCAAGACTCAAAATCAACAAGGATCTATACCCCTCCGTAGTGCCTGTGTTCTTGTGATCCTTTGCATTGCCAAATGCAACAGCCTGCTTAATTTCCTCATTTTAATGTCGAAATAAATCTCGTTTATCATATCATATAAGAACATTTGATTTCAAAATTAGCATAAAATGCTGCGAAAGGCAGGAGTTACAATTAGCACAAAGGATTTAAAACAGCACGAGCAGCAGCAGCAACAGTAGCAGAGCAACAAACGGAATCCCTCACTAGTTGAATGTTATTAAACTTAAGGTTATCGGGTGACTTTCCTGATTAAAAATTTAGTTCGCTTCACAAGCCTGAATACAGAATGAATCAACGAATGCTCCTCGTCCCTCCAACAACGACCAAAATGTTATTTATATTGATTCATTGTAGCTTCAGTTGTGTTTAAACATTGTTGCTTCTAAAACATTTTTTCCTTGAATCCTCAGAATTCAATAACATTTCGAGTTGCCATGCGCATTAATTATGTGACATTTAATTGAGGTAAGCTATAATTGGTCATGAATCAGCAGTTATATTTCATTGATGGAAGTTGTTGACGAGATGAGAGGGGCGCTTATCTTACCAGCATTAACAAACCCCAAGGAAACAGCATCCTGCGTGTTGTGAGAGCAAGATAACATCACACCTCGTCTTCTTAAATTAAATTTGCATTCCTTCAAATAAACTAAAACAGTCCAGCTTCCTCCAACAATTGTTTACCATGCAGAGTAGTGTTTGCAGCATTTATGGGTTTTAGGAGCATTTTGCTCTATTTCAAGCGATCACAACACAGAGGGATGTTGGTGGGCGTTGTAGCATCTTGCACTAACAGCCGGATTGTTTGTTGCTTGTTTAACAGCGAGGGCAACAAGGACAAGTTTGTTCCTCGTGCAGTTCTGGTGGACCTGGAGCCTGGGACAATGGACTCTGTGCGCGCTGGACCCCTCGGCAAACTCTTTAAGCCAGAGCACGTCGTCTTTGGTTAGTAGTGGCCACCCCTCACACTACACATCCCTCATCCTCCTTCACATTAAGAACATAAGAATGAAGGAACACTGCAATAGGCCTATTGGCCCATGCTAGGCAAAGCCAACTTACACTTAACCACCCGCTCAAACTACACTATAACTAAAGCTACCCAAAGTTCTTGCCCCTATACGCTACCTGGGTGTTTATTGCCCTCATCTACATCTCTCTTGCCAAACCTTTCTAAATCTAAGCTTCTACTACTTGAATCAATTGCTGCGATTCCTCTGTTAGATACTTTAAGCTTGTTATTTATATCACCTTTATTCATGTTTTCCATTTGTTCACTTTAATCGTATCCTGGACAATTCGACGGCTTTCCAAAGCGTACAAATTCAATGCCAGCAGCCTATCTTCACAGGAAAGGTTTCTGATACTTGGGATCACCTTCGTCATCTTTCCTTTTACATTTTCCAGCCCATTCCATTCTGTGATATGAATATCAGAATTGAGCAACGAGGCCTTACCAAAGATATATTAATTTGAAGTATAACCTTGGGACTTCTGTTACTTACATATACCTCTTGATATGAAGCCAAGAACACTATTAGCTTGATTGCGAGCACATGTGAAGTTGTATTGGCTGTAAAGTTCTGCCTACCAAGACTAAAAAATTTTTTTACGTATTCATTTTGACCAAGGTCAACATTATTTAGCTTATAAGTAAGATAGGTATTTTCTTTTGGTAGGATTGGATTAGACCCTTGCATTTGTCTGCTTTGAATTGCATCTGTCACTTCTCCGACTACATCAACCTATCCAGGTCATCCTGTAGCTTTTTAGTGACCTCATTAGAAATTAACTGACGGCCTAATTTATTGTCGTCGGCAAACTTACTTATGTCGCTGTTTATTCCTTCGTCTGTGTTATTTATGTAGATTGTGAACAAGGGTCCCAATACTGACCCTTGTGGCACACTACTTGTAAAGGGTTCCAATTCTGATTTCCTCAGCCATGATTCTCCTCTCACACTCTACTCCTTACAATACATCCATAACGATGTTATTCCTTTCACTGTTCCCTCTTTCGTCTTATAATGCTCCTGAGACCGGACTTCTAATCAGTATTATCACATCATGACTCGAGGATTAGGAGCAAGGATTAGCCACTAAGCGCCGTTTATGAAACTTCTTTTTGCTAATCTATACTACGAAATGCGAAGTTTTTCATTCACTTTTTTTTTTGTCTTTTCTGTATTTAGGACAACAAAAAGATTTAACACGAATTAGTGAACACTCATTTCTTGTTGTCGAAACTTTCAACTTGTTCAGAAGATCTTCTTAACTGACCAGTCTTGTTTTATGTCCTTAAATTAGTATACTGTTTAAGAGTAAGGAATTGTTTACGTGTTTTTGGAGTGGCTGTTTGTGCAGGTGTTCCTTCGTTTTTGTGCATTCTTGTGGTCTGTATTATATTCACATAGGGGTAGTGTAGAGTGAAAGATCTCTCTGATTCCTTCATTACTACCAAACGAGGGTAGACAACAAATATATTCTTGCCTGATCGCCCCATAATTTGTTAGGGTTAAAGTCTGTCAACTACACAAGCGTCATTGAGGACGCAATTAGCTTGTACTTAATAAACATTAAGAATACATTGATCCCTAAAATATGACCTTAAATAAATCCATTGTACGTACTTTGTTGATCTCGTATCAAAAACCTTATGATGCCCTTTTTTGTGGGCCTGCTCAAGAACCGTATTTTGTGGCCGATGTCTGAATGGTATTATACCATGCTATACCATATGTTTATTACGACAGTCTGTCTGTAATCCAAAGAATCGGGAGTTACCCTGCATTTTCTTGGATCAAACCTAGAGTGCTATTCCCCAGAGGCTGAATGACACCTATGGTTTTAGCAGGTTGTAGGTGAATATAATATGAACAGTGGCAGAGGACGCGGTAGAAGAGAAAGTAGTGATGAGATCAATTGACAACAACGCTCCTCAAAGTAAAAAAGCCTCCTGACAATGACTGCTGTGTTGCCATTCATTTTATAAGGTTGAATAAAAAAACATGCTAATTCGACACTTGGATAGCCATTAAGCCGATAAGTATAAAGAGTAACAACAGCCTAGTTAGTACCCCTTCCATGTACTACCACCCACATTTAGCCAAGTAAAACATCGATTCGTATCCCATCCTTGTTCCTTATACAATAGCCTGGAATCATACACTCCTAACAATAAAACATTTTCGGTATGTAAAAAGTTTCTGGTAAAAACTTCAGATTCTCTTTTTTCTAAGCAGCATAGACGGAACTGAATGATCATACATTCAAATGTTTGTTTGTTAGAGAAAAAAATTTAAATTACCCGAAGTCAAAGTGGATTTTAACTTCAGCTGTGACAGTGCGTCTCGGTTGTATATACAATGTATGATTGTATTTATTAATTTTAATATATGCTGTATGACCTGTGCGGATTTAACACTTTTTTAATATACTGAGACTAGAAGACCATTAGTTTTGGACCGGACACGAAGAAAAAAAGGACAATAAATAAGAAGTTGCTCTCGCTCGCACCGCCGCCACCGCCTGCATGTGGACCGTGTTTGTCTGGCTCTGTTGCTACTCTTGCTTGATAGTTGCATCTGCACCCTCACGGCTTCCTGCATACCCTCACCGTGACCATCCCATCTCACCCTCCCACCTTCCCTTGCCCCAAACACCATATTCATCACATATGATATGTATGTTCATATGAATAATATTTAAGAATACTCTTACCATAGTGATTTTTTTGCTCTCTTTTAGTCAATAAACTTTTTTCTGAAAATGTAATATATTTTTATTTGCTGCAATTAATGTTTTAAAGTAGCTTTTAAAATTATGAAGAGTCAAATAAACCGAGAGAACCTATATTTTAATCTCACTAGCATCCTGTATCTTTACCGGTTTATGACTTCCTTCTCCTTTTCTTGGCACCTTTACCAATTTCTGACCTTAACCTCAACCTTCGCCACTCATTAACCCGTGTATCCATTTGCCTCGTCGCCCTATCACAGGTCAATCCGGCGCGGGGAACAACTGGGCCAAGGGTCACTACACGGAGGGAGCCGAACTGGTGGACTCGGTTTTGGATGTGGTGAGGAAGGAAGCTGAGAACTGCGACTGCCTTCAAGGCTTCCAGATGACACACTCGCTGGGTGGCGGCACGGGCTCTGGCATGGGCACACTCCTCATCTCCAAGATCAGGGAGGAGTTCCCAGACAGGATCATGAACACTTTCTCCGTCGTTCCGTCCCCCAAGGTAAGAAAGACTGACAGGCAGTGCATTTTGTATTTAGCTCTTACTCTTTATTTTAAGGAAGAAGGCAGCACCCGGGGGCACCCCCCTCTTAGGCAAAGCCAGTAGGATTTCCTATTTATTACCTATTAAGGTGGAATGCCTTGATGTTGGTAAAGGACTTTTGATCCAAGGAACTGAGCAAATCTCCTCTTCCTCGGATTGAACTTGATTGTTTTTATTCTTCATTCCCATAAATGTAATAAAAATTCTATCAGTTCTCTGCCTTTTCCTTATGTAAATTCTCTCTTGAAGTAAAAGGACAGCTGAGACAAGAATTACTTAAGAGATCAGTGGATCCTAGTTTTGCACTGGCTATTCTGAAAAAAAAATGAAAACTAATGCGTAGATGGTGTTACTGCTACTTAGGAAAGAGGTGATTTTTAAGAGTTATGAAACCTTTTGTGCATTCTAGTCAGTGATTTTTTATAGTTATTTTGAATACTGAATTTCATTGATATACACTTATTATAAGCAGTAAATATGAGATGTAAAATCAATATATTATAATATAGACAAGGATGAGATATATACTAGATAACCATAATACTGTAAGTGAGGATATGTTAAGTAATTCTGGTTGTTTCTGCAGGTATCTGACACCGTGGTGGAGCCCTACAATGCGACCCTCTCCATCCACCAACTTGTGGAAAACACAGACCAGACCTACTGCATCGACAACGAAGCCCTCTACGACATTTGCTTCCGTACACTCAAGTTGGCCAACCCCACCTATGGCGATCTCAACCATCTGGTTTCTCTCACTATGTCAGGTGTTACCACCTGTTTACGCTTCCCTGGACAGCTCAATGCCGATCTCAGAAAACTGGCAGTCAACATGGTACCCTTCCCACGTCTCCACTTCTTCATGCCAGGGTTCGCACCTCTTACAGCCCGCGGATCTCAGCAGTACCGTGCCCTCACAGTCCCTGAACTGACACAACAAATGTTTGATGCCAAGAACATGATGGCTGCTTGTGATCCCCGCCACGGTCGCTATCTAACTGTCGCTGCAGTGTTCAGAGGAAAGATGTCCATGAAGGAAGTTGATGAACAGATGTACAATATCCAGAGCAAGAACTCTTCCTACTTTGTCGAATGGATCCCTAACAACGTCAAGACGGCTGTATGTGACATTCCTCCTAGAGGTATCAAGATGGCCTCCACCTTTATTGGTAACTCAACAGCCATCCAGGAACTTTTCAAACGCATCTCAGAGCAGTTTACGGCTATGTTCAAAAGAAAGGCTTTCCTCCACTGGTACACAGGTGAGGGCATGGACGAGATGGAGTTCACTGAAGCAGAGTCCAACATGAACGATCTGGTCTCAGAATACCAGCAGTACCAAGAAGCCAGCATTGACGATGAGGAAGAGATTGGAGAATATGAGGAGGATGCCGAACATGATGCTGCCTAAATAACGATTCCATATGACCTCTGACTTGTTCTAAGCCGGTCACTAGTGTACTGTAAGTAATCAAAGGTCACTGGCTAAGGAAGAGGATGTTGGGTGTAAGGTGTTATGCTGAAGTTTAGAGCAATGACTAACCTGAGCTTGAACATAACATATGTATTCTATAGCCTCGACCTTGCCACAAACATCACCTACCTACGTTATTCTCCAGAGATGTATTCACATTCTGTTGGCAACTGAGCCCCCTCAGAGAACCTAGTCCGAGGAAGCCTCGCGCTAGATCGCCCTCCAACGACCCGACATTCGCAATAACGCCGCCTTCAGGAGCATCACCTGCTGCTCCTACTCATATATATATGGCTATAGACAAACTTTCAGAACATTTTCACCTGTTTGAACCCACCTGCCATCCCTGTGTTGCCATCACCAATCTGTGCAAGTGCTTTGCAACACTGGATGTCCAATAAGAAAGATCCTCAGTTTTACAAGTATGGAAAGCTCAGAAAGGTGATGACAGGAGACCAAGGTGGTCAGGTGATTTACAACTAGTAGGTGGTACACCCCAGGAGTGACCACTTCTCTTGTCTGCTCAATAGTAACACGTCGGAGGTCAACGATGCTTCACTCACCGCGGCTCTATAGTCGCCCCTTTTTTGCATACTATCTTCATTTTTCTTCCCTACATCATTTCTCCTTCACTATATTCTGCCTCACACATGTTGTC
Source organism: Cherax destructor (assembly GCA_009830355.1). Classification (NCBI taxonomy): domain Eukaryota; kingdom Metazoa; phylum Arthropoda; class Malacostraca; order Decapoda; family Parastacidae; genus Cherax; species Cherax destructor. The sequence goes on from WNWK01002254.1 coordinate 196,075, forward strand.
ATTTAATCTAAGTAAGAATTTAAAAAAAAAAGTAGAATTATATAGCTTTTATATGAATTTAATTATTATCCTTGATGAAACACCAGACTTTGTTTTGATGCTACCATTGAGGGAGGCGGCGCGTGACGTCACCAGTTGTGGGCATGTTATCTTGTGGGTGACAAGTGTTCTTCACCTGCCGCCGCCCACACAATCGTCAGCCCCGAGTCAGAACCCCTTCCCACTTGGATAGTAACCTAGGCCATTTATCACTACCAACTCACGACCCATGGAGTGTCTCCTCGCCCACAGGGGAATATTGGACCTTCACCTTCGCCCACTCTACGTGACCCAAAGTCCAACCCATTTCCTCCCTGTCCAGGAAGGAATAAACCAGTCTACCCACACCAATAACGATAAATATCTAAGCCTCTGCCCACACCCGTCCACCCTCTGAAACTTTCCATTTTCCGCACTTTTAGTGCGACATGCGGGTGTGTGGTGGCGTCCGCAGGAACCTTCCAACCCTCCTATGGCAGGTCTAACACGGCACAAATAAAAGTCACACAATTAAGTTTATTGTTATTTTCCTTTTAAAGGTATATAAATTAAGAGCTTCGTCAAGGTTTAATTTCTTGGATTAAGAGCTCCTCACCGGCGTCAAGGAACCTCCCTCCCTTGAGGACACCATTAATGGTTAATGGGGACGCGCTGTATGACCCTAGTGGGTTTAGCGCTTGGTTTTGATTAACAATAATGGTTAATGGGAGGTTCTTTGATGCCGATGAGGGTCTCTTAATCCAAGGAATTAGATCTGCCCTTCCCTTGTTTGGATATCATTCTCGGTGTTGTGTTACCTTATATTTGCTTTTCTTGATCCAAGGAAACGGAGCTCATCCAAGAAAGTTCTTGGATTAGTCCTAATTAGCTCCATTTCCCGGGAGCTGTATAACACTTGCGGTTTAGTACTTTTCAGTGAATATATAATGACTGGACAGACAATCTCCAATATAATCATAATAAAAACATGGAATGACGTGGATAAGCCAGCGGAGACAATCTATGCACAGCTTCTAGACTAGTTATGATAACGCCTAAACTGTAATGCCGGACAAAAAAGGTTTAGAGCTGGGGACCAGGAGCTAAGACTTCCCCTGCAACCGTTTTAAGAAAAGTGAATCGATTCTAGCGAGTGATTCTCGATCCTCGTCAAAAGACGAGTAAATCTTTACAGATGTTATAAACGTTTTGCTCGTTTCTGTGTATTTGAAGGGCTACTGTGTGACCCCTACGTGTTTAACGCTTCCTCGCGAATATAATAACTGATGAAGCCCACCTATATGACCCTACTAGGTTTAGCTCTTCCCTTTGATTATAATAATTAATAAGCCCAACTATGAGTCATGATAGAAGTGTCTGACATTATTACTCTCATTATATCGTTGATTAATCCAAATCTTAAAGAGCGACATAAAAGGAAAAAAAAAATAGTTATTTTTTCTATGACAAACGAAACAAGACTTACAACATGAAAACTTGATAATATATGAAAAGCAAGTCATTCTTACCACTAGTTACATTACTAGTACTAATACTTATTTACGACCCTTTCGGGCCTTTAACTGAGTTTTTAAATATAAGCATTAGATATTTTTTTCATTATTTCTTTTTAATGTACTTAGTTGCATATCTGATAATAATAATCCCTCTAGGGAGGCTCCTTGATGTGGGCTTGTCCTTCCCTTGTATCGATATACCTTTAAAGAGTTTCGAGAGTTTATATACTCTCTGAGCTCGGCCATGTGCCAGGCTCGTCTGGTGCTGAATGCTTTCTATTTCCAGGCGCTATATGACCCCTACGGGTTCTGCTTCCTCTGATTAAAATGAAATCTTAATTTCCTATTATTACAGATTAATTTCTATATATCTACAGTCACCACAATATTAAACCAATTATGCCTTAACTTGAAAAAGCATTGAGCGATAATTACTGGTGGTATATGCACCTCCAGTTAGTGTGGTATACGCACCTCCAGTTAGTGTGGTATGCGCACCTCCAGTTAGTGTGGTATACGCACCTCCAGTTAGTGTGGTATGCGCACCTCCAGTTAGTGTGGTATGCGCACCTCCAGTTAGTGTGGTATGCGCACCTCCAGTTAGTGTGGTATGCGCACCTCCAGTTAGTGTGGTATGCGCACCTCCAGTTAGTGTGGTATGCGCACCTCCAGTTAGTGTGGTATGCGCACCTCCAGTTAGTGTGGTATGCGCACCTCCAGTTAGTGTGGTATGCGCACCTCCAGTTAGTGTGGTATGCGCACCTCCAGTTAGTGTGGTATGCGCACCTCCAGTTAGTGTGGTATGCGCACCTCCAGTTAGTGTGGTATGCGCACCTCCAGTTAGTGTGGTATGCGCACCTCCAGTTAGTGTGGTATGCGCACCTCCAGTTAGTGTGGTATGCGCACCTCCAGTTAGTGTGGTATGCGCACCTCCAGTTAGTGTGGTATGCGCACCTCCAGTTAGTGTGGTATGCGCACCTCCAGTTAGTGTGGTATGCGCACCTCCAGTTAGTGTGGTATGCGCACCTCCAGTTAGTGTGGTATGAGCACCTCCAGTTAGTGTGGTATGAGCACCTCCAGTTAGTGTGGTATACGCACCTCCAGTTAGTGTGGTATGCGCTCCTCCAGTTAGTGTGGTATGCGCTCCTCCAGTTACTTATCGAGTGATTAAAAAAATTGCTGTATGACTGGGAAAAAAAAATTGTTGGACTGAAAAATGAGTCGATCATCCAGTGTCATATTCCTGTCAACGGCCCGTTCAGTCTCGTCTTGCTGCCCACCACTGGGTCGCTGCCCACCACTGGGTCGCTGCCCACCACTGGGTCGCTGCCCACCACTGGGTCGCTGCCCACCACTGGGTCGCTGCCCACCACTGGGTCGCTGCCCACCACTGGGTCGATGCCCACCACTGGGTCGCTGCCCACCACTGGGTCGCTGCCCACCACTGGGTCGCTGCCCACCACTGGGTCGCTGCCCACCACTGGGTCGCTGCCCACTGGTTGACGAACATTAAATATTGACTATAATACACAGGTTGGCCACATCTAATTATCTTTATATAAACTTTCCAACATTTTTCTTAGATGTAACTTTAATTATGCTGATCAATTTATGATTTTTCCACTGCTGTTCCTAAAAATTCACCTAATGTCTGTTAACACAAATTATCAATATAGAGAACACCTACTCAGTTTAACTCGCCTATTTATTTTTTTCTTAACATACAAATATGGTATCCACACCCAGGCAGAAGTAATTATTTGTTGTGAAAATTGTTATTTTAGGAGATATTAACAACTTAAATACTTAAAAATAGGAAGAATGTATGGTGAAATGGGCACTATATCAATGATATTACTAACAAGCGAACAGTCGTCGTTCGCTTGTTAGTAATATCATATGGGATCTTCTCAGTAGTGAGTACCATTTCATAATTTTGATTTTGTAAGGTAACAGGTAAGATTGGGATGGTTTGGATGGATTACGATGAGTTGATTTCATTTGGCTTTGGTTAAATTAGGTTCGGTTAAGTTACCTAGCCTAGCCATATCAACCCTAACCTAACCTTAAAATAAAAAAAAAAATCCACATTTCCACAAAATAAAGCTTTATTGAAAAGCCCGCTTACTACTGTAAACTTTAAATCATAAATTATCCCCAACTTGTGCGTTTGTCGTTTGTGTCGTTTTTATGAAACATTGTAGTCCATTACAATTGCAACTTGTTAAAGTATGTGTCACAGTTTTTTTGACTACCTCCCACGGGATGGGTATAGGGTACATAATAAAGATAATAAACTAACTCAGCCGAGCAGCTGTTCTCTATATTGACCCAGAAAATGTGTACTAAACAGAATTTTAGTTTAGGTAATACAATGTTGACAGATTACCTTTTTAAATCTTGTTGCTTTATGTAATATACATCACGTATATTGTTGTAAGTGCACACACACACACACACACACACACACACACACACACACACACACACACACACACACACACACACACACACACACACACACACACACACACACACAGCTTTGACTCGACCCCTGCAACCACAACTAGGTGAGTACAACTAGGTGAGTACACACACACACACACACACACACACACGAGGGGCCGGGTTCAATTCCCGGTGGGGCAGAAACATTTCGAAGTGTTTCCTTACATACACATACACACACACATATATACAACAGGCCTAGTGTCTAATTGACATGTGCCTAGGACAAAATGGTAACTAACTAACACACACACACACATATATATATATATATATATATATATATATATATATATATATATATATATATATATATATATATATAAATATATATATATATATATACATATATATATATATATATATATATATATATATATATATATATATATATATATATATATATATATATATAAAAGAGGAGGCAGTTAGGGTAAGATATAAACAACTATTGGAGGATAGATGGGCTAGTGAGAGTGTAGGCAATGGGGTCGAAAATGTATGGGGTAGATTTAAAAATGTAGTGTTAGAGTGTTCAGCAGAAGTTTGTGGTTACAGGCGAGTGGGTGCGGGAGGGAAGAGGAGCGATTGGTGGAATGATGATGTAAAAAGAGTAGTAAGGGAGAAAAAGTTAGCATATGAGAGGTTTTTACAAAGTAGAAGTGATGCAAGGAGGGAAGAGTATATGGAGAGAAAAGAGAGGTTAAAAGAGTGGTGAAGCAATGTAAAAAGAGAGCAAATGAGAGAGTGGGTGAGATGTTATCAGCAAATTTTGTTGAAAATAAGAAAAAGTTTTGGAATGAGATTAATAAGTTGAGGAAGCCTAGAGAACAAATGGATTTGACAGTTAAAAATAGGAGAGGAGAGTTATTAAATGGAGAGTTAGAGGTATCGGGAAGATGGAGAGAATATTTTGAGGATTTGTTAAATGTTGATGAAGACAGGGAAGCTGTGATTTCGTGTGTAGGGCAAGGAGGAATAACATCTTGTAGGAGTGTGGAAGAGCCAGTTGTGGGTGTAGGGAAGTTCGTGAGGCAGTGGGTAGAATGAAAGGGGTAAGGCAGCTGGGATTGATGGGATAAAGATAGAAATGTTAAAAGCAGGTGGGGATAACAAAAAGGCACAATACCGTGACTGGAACAATACACACAACCGCACATATAAAGAGAGGAGCTTACGACGACGTTTGGCCCGACTTGGACCATTTACAAGTCACACTAACACACAGAGACAGAGGAAGGGTATTTATAGGCAGGCAGACAGGGAGGGTACAAGAGAGTGGGAAATGTAGGAGTAGTGGTAGTAGTGGTAGTAGTAAAGGTAGTAGAAAAGGTAGTAGAGTAGACAGTCATATGGGAAGGAGCACTGCTATGAGGCTAGCGACCCGCAAGGGTCGAGAGGAAGAAAGCGAAAAATGAAGGAAAATACAAGGCAAAGAAAGAACAGAAAGAAAGGAAAACCCAAGGAGAAAAAGGAGAAGGGGAAGATAAGACAGGGAAGGAATCAGGTTAAGTCACGGGTGTTCTGAAGTTTAGAGCATTTAACAATGTAATGAGAGAGGAAAGCATCAACAGAGACACCCGTGACTTAACCTGATTCCTTCCTGTCTTATCTTCCCTTCTCCTTTTTCTCCTTGGGTTTCCTTTCTTTCTGTTCTTTCTTTTGCCTTGTATTTTCCTTCATTTTTCGCTTTCTTCCTCTCGTACCCTTCGGTCGCTAGCCTCATAGCAGTGCTCCTTCCCATATGACTGTCTACCTACTACCTTTCTACTACCTTACTACTACACTACTACCACTACTCCTACATTTCCACTCTCTGTACCCTCCCTGTCTGCCTGCCTATAAATACCCTTCCTCTGTCTCTGTGTGTTAGTGTGACTTTGTAAATGGTCCAAGTCGGCGAAACGTCGTCGTAAGCTCCTTTATATGTGCGGGTTGTGTGTGCAGGTGGGGATATAATTTTGGAGTGGTTGGTGCTATTGTTTAATAAATGTATGGAAGAGGGTAAGGTACCTAGGGATTGGCAGAGAGCGTGTATTGTTCCTTTGTATAAAGGCAAAGGGGACAAAAGAGAGTGCAAAAATTATAGGGGAATAAGTCTGTTGAGTGTACCTGGTAAAGTGTATGGTAGAGTTATTATTGAAAGAATTAAGAGTAAAACAGAAAGCAGGATAGCAGATGAACAAGGGGCTTTAGGAAAGGTAGGGGTGTGTAGACCAAGTGTTTACAGTGAAACATATAGGTGAACAGTATTTGGATAAGGGTAAAGATGTTTTGTGGCATTTATGGATTTGGAAAAGGCGTATGATAGGGTAGATAGGGGGCAATGTGGCAGATGTTGCAGGTGTATGGAATAGGAGGAAGGTTACTGAAAGCAGTGAAGAGTTTTTATGAGGATAGTGAGGCTCAGGTTAGAGTGTGTAGGAGGGAAGGGACTATTTCCCAGTAAAAGTGGGCCTTAGACAAGGATGTGTGATGTCACCGTGGTTGTTCAATATATTTATAGATGGGGTTGTAAGAGAAGTGAATGCGAGGGTCTTGGCAAGAGGTGTTGGGCTAAAAGATAAAGAAGCAAATACAAAGTGGGAGTTGTCACAGTTGCTTTTTGCTGATGACACTGTGCTTTGGGAGATTCTGAAGAGAAGTTGCAGAGGTTGGTGGATGAATTTGGTAGGGTGTGTAAAAGAAGAAAATTGAAAGTGAATATAGGAAAGAGTAAGGTGATGAGGATAACAAAAAGAATAGGTGACGAAAGATTGGATATCAGATTGGAGGAGAGAGTATGGAGGAGGTGAATGTATTCAGATATTTGGGAGTGGACATGTCGGCGGATGGGTCTATGAAGGATGAGGTGAATCATAGAATTGATGAGGGGAAAAGGGTGAGTGGAGCACTTCGGAGTCTGTGGAGACAAAGAACCTTGTCCATGGAAGTAAAGAGGGAATGTATGAGAGTATAGTTATACCAACGCTCTTATATGGGTGTGAAGCATGGGTGATGAATGTTGCAACGAGGAGAAGGCTGGAGGCAGTGGAGATGTCATGTCTGAGGTCAATGTGTGGTGTGAATATAATGCAGAGAATTCGGAGTTTGGAAATTAGGAGGAGGTGCGGGATTACCAAAACGATTGTCCAGAGAGCTGAGGAGGGGTTGTTGAGGTGGTTTGGACATGTAGAGAGAATGGAACGAGACAGAGTGACTTCGAGAGTGTATAAATCTGTAGTGGAGGGAAGGCGGGGTAGGGGTCGGCCTAGGAAAGGTTGGAGGGAGGGGGTAAAGGAAGTTTTGTGTGCGAGGGCTTGGACTTCCAGCAAGCATGTGTGAGCGTATTTGATAGGAGTGAATGGAGGCATATGGTTTTAATACTTGACGTGCTGTTGGAGTGTGAGCAAAGTAACATTTATGAAGGGATTCAGGAAACCGGCAGGCCGGACTTGAGTTCTGGAGATGGGAAGTACAGTGCCGGCACTCTGAAGGAGGGTGTTAATGTTGCAGTTTTATAACTGTAGTGTAAAGCACCCTTCTGGCAAGACAGTGATGGAGTGAATGATGATGAAAGTTTTTCTTTTCGGGCCACCCTGCCTTGGTGGGAATCGGCCAATGTGTTAATAAAAAAAAAAATATATATATATATATATATATATATATATATATATATATATATATATATATATATATATTGAGAGGTGTCTATTTCTCCTGGCATACACCGAGAGGTGTCTATTTCTTTGTGTATGTACCGAAATATGTGTATTTCTCACTACATACACAGTTGGGTATTACTCAGTGTATATAAATTGAGTTTACTTTAGCTTTATTTTCAGAAATAAAGTTAATGATGAAATCTTCGCGACCCACTTGCAGTCGACAGGTTTCAAACCTAACTTGATGAGCCAGAAGTCAAATCTCTCTACACCTGCTACCCCTGTTCATCTAACAATAACTAGGTACCTGGGTGCTAGTTGACTGTTATTTATGGCATTCAGGGGGATAGGAGACGTGGTATACCTTAGGGATGGGACTTGCAATGAGCTGAAGCAAATCGTAAATGAGCTGAGGTAGGATAACTTAGCCTGTATATCGTAAATGAGCTGAGGTAGGATAGCTTATCCTGTAAATCGTATGAGAGCTGAGGTAGGCTGACGGCTGTTAATTGTAGGATACAACACTTAGCCTGTAAATAACTGGGGTAGGATAACAGCTCTTATGCTGTAAATCGTTAATAACCATAGGTAGGATAACAGCTACACCCACCCCCCTACCCCTCATTCTGAACCTTCACACGTCTCCCGCAGTGTTGATGACCCTTACGGGTTCAGAGCTTAAATTTTAATATGAATATTTATAATAAGGATAGGCTAACACCTCTAGTCTGTGGCTTGGGAATAAGCTGAGATGGGATAACAGTTCTAGCCTGTAAATTCAAGTAAAAAACAAGTCTACCCAACAAGGACACTATCTTATATCATTCATACATTAAATACAGTGCTACAAATATGCGTTTAAATCGTTAGGATAATAATAATAATAATAATAATAATAATAATAATAATAATAATAATAATAATAATAATTAATAATAATAATACTTTATTGGAGCCTGGAGCACAGAGCTGTCCTTACTAAGCTAAGCAACATATAACGTACAAAAAAGTCATAAATCCAGTTTTCATTCAAGTAAGTGGACTTGATAAACCCTGAATTTTGGTCAATTGTGATGATTTAAGTCTAACTGTCTTACGCAACACGCGTTGTCCTAGATATTTATATGCTCCTCACGTGTTAGTGTGCTATTTCTACATCAACTTTATCTTGTAGATTTTTAATACTTGATTTTCAGTAAGACTGACTTAACTTAAAGCCGTTTAAAGGCTGTTTGTGGGAATTAAGTCAAGAGACCATCTTATCCACTCACCAACTGGTAACACGACTGTCACACAGTAAGGATAACATAATACTTTTTTTATGAATATATCTTGTCTTCGGTGGAATAGAGGCCACGAAATGTCATGGAATGTCATAAATAAAATGAGCAATTTATGGAATATAGACATAAGACTTGGTTAACTAAAGACTGTAAACTTTCGAAGCTAAAGAGAAATATGATAATGGCGGCAGCAGCGTCGCCTACGCACAATTACACAATCAGTTAGAGTTGTTCTCTCCGCCGCCAGCCGCTGCAACACGACACCATGCAACACGACACCATGCAACACGACACCATGCAACACGACACCATGCATCACTATGGACACAGGGAACACTTGTCGTGGTGCCTCTAGTTTTTTATCACACAGAATTATCCTGAAGGAGTCATGAACGTAGTTCGCAGTGTTTTAGGCAATGGAGGTGACTGTTGACATTCTGGCAAACTGCATTTATGGTAAAGAATGAGTTAAAGTAACTGCTTTACTAGTAATTAAGTATTTGTTCAGATATATCTACTTCTCATATTTTAAAAAAAAAACGTTTAATCATCAATCAGTAATATGGTACCTTTAACCTTTAATATAGGCGTGACCTTGACTTTGAATATGAACTTGACTTTGCTTTTGAATATAGACTTGACGTTCCCTTTAAATGTAGCTTTAATCTTGACTTTAAATATAAGCTTGACCTTGACTTTAAATATAAGCTTGACCTTGACTTTAAATATAAGCTTGACCTTGACTTTAAATATAAGCTTGACCTTGACTTTAAATATAAGCTTGACCTTGACTTTAAATATAAGCTTGACCTTGACTTTAAATATAAGCTTGACCTTGACTTTAAATATAAGCTTGACCTTGACTTTAAATATAAGCTTGACCTTGACTTTAAATATAAGCTTGACCTTGACTTTAAATATAAGCTTGACCTTGACTTTAAATATAAGCTTGACCTTGACTTTAAATATAAGCTTGACCTTGACTTTAAATATAAGCTTGACCTTATTTTAATATAGGCTTGACCTTTCCATTAATTATAGGCTTCACCTTACCATTGAATATATGCTTGATTTTGGCTTTAATTAAATCTAAGCTTGACCTTGCCACCAAGCCACTGGCCTGGTGGCAAAAGCTCTCGCTTCACACACTGAGTGTCTGGATTCGATTCCCGGCGAGGGTTGAAACATTGCGCGTGTTTCCTTACACCGGTTGTCCATGTTCACCCATCAGTATAAAATAGGTACCTGGGTATTAGTCGACTGGTGTGGGTAGCATCCTGGGACAAAATTGACCTAATTTGCCCGAAATGCTATGCATAACAAGGGGCTTTCTATATAGCAGTATGTCATTGATGTCAGCTAGGCCTGTATACCTTGCACATGTACTTGTAGAAATAAAGATATATTTATTATTATTATTATTATTATTATTATTATTATTATTATTATTATTATTATTATTATTGCCTTTAAATACAATCTTGATCATGCCTTTGGATATAGATTTGGCATTTGCTTTGAATACAGGCTTGCCTTTGATTGAATAAAGAATTGCTTTTGTTGTATGTGGGGCATAAATTTTATGACTGACAAATAAATAAAGACTCAGTAGATAAAATTATCGATACATTTAAAATTGCTAATTAGCCTATAATTTTACTCTATAATAAAGCAATGGATATAAGAAATCAGTACCAATTTACATAGACAGGATATATACTCCGTGAGGTGTATGTCTTAGTTATATGCTACTGAGAGTTTAATATTTAATTTTGAGATTAAAATATTCTTGACTATTGGCGAACAGCTGATACTCAGCCGTAGTGATCCTCTTGTGGACACAAGAACACAGGCATAAAGGAACATTGCAATAGGCCTATTGGTCTATACTAGGCAGATTTAAGTCTCACCCATCCACAACCTATATTTAATGCTACCTAAAGTTCCTTCCTTAGTAACTCATCCTGTTAGTTTGTTACATTCGTCTACAGTTCTAATGCGAAGCCAGAACTTCCCGATATCCTGACCAACAAAACACCACCGTAAGATATTTATTATTTGTTTTCCAGGTGGGTCTTTCCAGTGCCTGCAGGGCTGATGTGATGCCACAAAATATAACTCTTCCTACAATGTTTGTGAGGGTTTTGGTTGCTTGTTGCATTACAGTTAACTTTAGTTAGTGTTGAGTTGTGTCACTTGTTCAGTCTAATGTTTACGATCTGTGTACACCTGTACGGGCTGCTGCGGCTCTCACTGGACCCCAAGCTGTCCAGTAAGTTTATTCAGGTATACACAAATACAGTTACATAGATTATCATACATAACAGCATATGTGTAGAGAACCTAGGATAACCCAAAAAGTCAGAGTGACTTATTTCCATTGGGGTCCTTTTAATACCTTAATATTATACATTGTAGGAGATATATGTTATTATACTATAAATAATATATACTAGGAATAAGGTAAAAAGAGTTATTTACATTTACATGTGTATTAGCTATAAAAAATAAAAATCATTCTCCTCCCTTTCTGTCGCTACATTCATTAGGTACCTTTTGGTTCTCTTCTTGAACTGGCTCATGCTATGACTGGCTTTGACATGTGCAGGCAGTCTGTTCCATTCCTTTATTGCTGTACAATAAAAGGTGTTTGAAGCCTGGCCACTGAGTGTGGGTACTACAAAGTTGTGCTCTCTTTCCCTAGTACTATGACTGCTTTGGTTCCCAGCCTTGACAAAATTGGCAGCAAGATATTCTGGACACTGTGAGGAACTGTATCTTGCACTATTGTTTTGACCACCTCAAGGTGAAGGTCTCTTAATCCAAAGAATTGGACCTGTCCTCCCTTTCCTTGGATCGAACCTGATTGGCTCCCATTTCCTCTAGGTGCTGTGTGACCCCTACGGATTTAGCACTTCCCCTAAATATAATAATATTTGAACAATATAATGGTTGGAATACATAATATAATATAATTTAATATAGCATATGAACCATGTGCGGGCGTGTTGTTCATACTAGATAAACAATGAAATAAATGGTTTTATTATGCACCCCATATCCATCCTGTGGGCGCTAGTCAAAATATGACGGATGTACAGTACATAATTTACAGTGATACCGGAATATTTATAATTTACTGAACACCATTACACAATGTTGTTGATTGTGCTAGAGTAGTTTATCTTGCAGCAACGTGTGGAGGTTGAGGATCATTCATAATAATTTTGACACGAGTATTCTAAGTTTTACATTTATTTCGTGTATGGTAGAAAGTTTCAGTTTGCCTCCTATGTTGATGATTTTGACTCATCTAAGAAAGCCGAGAATTATCCGCATAACATAATTGTTTATTAACTGCAGTGTCGTTAGTGAAGTATTGTAAGTGTTCATTAGATGCAGTCCATCCTGGTTCTGACATCCATTATGTGAAATAATCTGGTTTATTTGATATTGAAACTAATGTTTCTTCCAGCCAGTGTTTTCAGAATAATGAAATTTTTGTCGAGCCAGTATAGTTCTCTACTAATACCTACTCAATGGCATTTGTAATGTTTATTTTGGTGGTTTGCTTGTAAGGGTAAGAGAATGTGGAGTCTGTTTTATTGGGACAGGATTATTGTCTTTTCTGTGGATATCGAGGTACAGTGTCTGGAGTGTTGTGTCCATATATTGTTTGTAACGGCTTGACAAAACGTTGCCACAATAAAATGTCTCATTAGTTGCATTTGTGTCCTTTTACTTAACATATTGTCGGTAATTCTACCAATATTAATACAAAATTTATTTTAGAATAAAATTCAAATTGAAAATTACTGTTTTTTATTGGCGTTTAAGTAGCATTTTTCATGGTTATGTTTCTAGGATATTTTGAAGTTTTTGGATCAGGATTATAATTTCCGAAAAAAATAGTGTTTATTTTATAGTTATATTTGAAAAAAAAAATCATTCTTCACTGTTCACTGAAAGAGTTAAAAAAGTGGCTCAACAATAAATTTTTCGTAAATTTTACTTTTATGCTTACCATTATTTAAAATGTCTTTATACTTCATTAATATTATGTCTTTGAAATGCATTCCTATGTCAAACGTTGCATGCTAATTAACTTCACTTTTATTCATATACCTGATACTGAAATCTGAAAAACATGCCTGTTTAACATAATATTAGTCTGGACTTATATGGAACTAATCGAATGGTTATAAGTATAACCATAATTTTTAAAGGGGTGGACCGGTAAGCCAGTGGAAGGCCTCGGTCAGATGACCAAAAGCTCCAACGGCGGGTCATCATCTGACTAAGACCTGTGAATGAATGGTTCAGAGAACCGACGAGTTGGTAAATTAGACACATATGCAACACTTGGGTATCTTTATTGAGGAAACGTTTCGCCACACAGTGGCTTCATCAGTCCATACAAAGGAGAATCGTGAAGAACAGGAGGAGTGTGAGGTTGTCAGTCCCTCAGTCTTGAGTCGATGTTGTCAGTCCATCAATCTTGAATAGAATAACAGCATATGAGCAGAGGAAGCTTATATACTGTAGACAGGAGAGGTGCAGCAGTTGTAGGAGGTGTCACATTTGTCCAATGTGGAAGTAGGTCGTGCCCAAGGAATAGGCAAGCGAAGAAATCCCTGTATTAAGATACCAAGATGTTGCAGTGTCAGACAGGATGTGAATGAATGGTTCAGAGAACCGACGAGTCCTGTACTTCACGATTCTCCTTTGTATGGACTGATGAAGCCACTGTGTGGCGAAACGTTTCCTCAATAAAGATACCCAAGTGTTGCATATGTGTCTAATTTACTGACTAAGACCTGTTTCCTGACGAACCTTACCTAACCTAACTTATATGGAAGTGTTATTGGTGTGTGTTGTCGCCTGGGGTCCTTGACATGTCTCACACCAGGATGATTGTGACATATCTCACTATATACCATTTCCATTGAGGTTGAAGATTGTGTTCGGATGTATTAATCAGGAGGATTAGTGACTCAGGATAACCCAATGAAGTCAGTGTGCCATCGGAAACGTATTTTCACTGGGGTCCTTAATTCTTTCTCCTAAGATGCCATCCATAACTGTCGTCTAACATATAGGTACCTACTTGCTGCTAGGTGAAAAGGGGCAGCATGTGTAAGGAAGCATACATAGTATTATGTTTCACCCTTGGAAATAAATGGTATAAAATACCGACACAATGGAAAAATAAACACATAAGCAGTATAATGTGATCCTTTATTGACAATAAAGGATCACATTATACTGCTTATGTGTTTATTTTTCCATGTTTCACCCTTACCGGAAAGCGATCCCCAATACTCACCTATATTTGCCGCTTACCAGATTCACTCCTAGCCTCGTGGGCTCTATTATGCATATTGTTCTTAAAATTTCATCAAGGTCATTCCACTTTCCGACATCCCTATGACTCAGCTGTGTCTTTAGCTTCAAGCTGTGCCGTTTAGTACCTGTTTACAGCCTCAGTGTGTAAGTTGCGGACTCTACCAACTAGGCCACGGATGGTTCTTGTTCCAGGTAATTGCAGCTACCCTCCCTTTCATCGTGTCTAACTTGATTACCCCGTCCAACACAACCCACTCCTGTATGACTCTTACATAGTCTCAGTTTAGGTGGTATTTTATTTTTTATGTTGATGTGCAGTTACATTGTGTTGTTGGCCTAGGTCAGCCAGTCTTCACCCAACTCGACGTATGTCAGTGGACTGCCAACATAAATGACGACACACATAACTTGTAGCACATCCACTTTATAATGAGACAACATTTCGCTCTAAGGGGAGCCGTAAGGAGAGAATGAACATAGCTCTCCTTAGAGCTCTCTTTACAGCAAAACGTTATCCCCATAAAGGCTTGTTTTGCTACATGCGTGTATACCTCGAGGGTGTTCCGGGGGTCAACGCCCCAGCGGCCCGGTACATGACCAGGCCTCTCGGTGGATTATAGCCTGATCAACTAGGCTGTTATTGTCGACTGCACGCTAGCCAACGTACGAACCACAGCCTGGCTGGTCAGGTATTGACTTTAGGTGCCTGTTCAGTTCCCTCTTGAAGACAGCTAGGGGGTCTATTGTAATCCCTCTTATGTATGCTGGGAGCAGTTGAACAGCCTTGAGCCCCAAACACCTATTATGTTGTGTTTTAATGTACTTCAGCAAAAGTTCTAGTTGAGTTGTCCATTTTTCTATAAAGTGTGAGAAAGCCCAGGCAGGCGTATTTTAACTGTGTAAAGAATGAAGGGCTTATAGACTATGAACATAATATTAGAGAAACTGAGTGAGTTTGTTTTATTAGATCGTTCAAATTACAATATGATGATAATACATTGTTCAAATTACAATATGATGATATTACATTGTAACAAGCGTTTAGTAGGACGGTAATATAATAGTAAAAATTGAAATTATCTTAAGGAAAATAACATTGAGCATTTTTGAAAATAATTTACAGTATGAGTATTTAGTTTAGGGTGAGTAGGTGGTTTTTGAGAAGAGTCTTAAATTGATTTTCAGACAAGGTTATTTTAGTATTTACTGGTAATGAATTCCAGATTCTGGGGACCTTTATGTGCATAGAATTTTTACATAGGTTGATATGGACACGGGGTATATGAAAAAGTGATCCGTGTCTTGTGTTGTGGTCATGGGTCCTATTAAAGTTGGTGAGGAGAATTTTGAGCAGAGGGTTTATATTAGAATGTAGAGTTCTATGTATGTAGTAGGCACAAGAATAAGTGTGGATGTACTCACCTAGTTGTGGTTGCAGGGGTCGAGTCATAACTTCTGGCTTTTGAATATTGGTGGAGTATGGTGTCTAGAGTGGGAATTTGTTATCATTTTGACTGCAGCCTTTTGCTAGGTTATGATTGGTGTAAGGTGATTTAATGTTGTTGAACCCCATGCACAGATTCCATAGGTGAGATATGGGTAGATGAGTGAGTGATATAGTGCAAGGAGAGCTGATTGAGCCACATAGTAGCGTATCTTTGATAATATGCCTACTGTCTACCTGGAGTTTACCTGGAGAGAATTTCAGGGGTCAACGCCCCCGCGGCCCGGTCTGTGACCAGGCCTACTGTTGGACCAGAGCCTGATCAACCAGGCTGTTACTGCTGGCCGCACGCAGTCCAACGTACGAACCACAGCCCGGCTGATCAGGTACCGACTTGAGGTGCCTGTCCAGTGCCTGCTTGAAGACAGCCAGGGGTTTGTTGGTAATCCCCCTGATGTATGCTGGGAGGCAGTTGAACAATCTTGGGCCCCTGACACTTATTTTGTTGTCCCTCAACGTGCTAGTGGCACCCCTGCTCTTCATTGGGGGGATGTTACATCGCCTGCCGAGTCTTTTGCTTTCGTAGGGAGTGATTTTTGTGTGCAAGTTTGGTACTAAGCCCTCGAGAATTTTCCATGTGTATATAATAATGTATCTCTCTTTGAGATTTTCTTGGAAATTTGTTGTATGTGTGTTTGGAATTTAAGGCTACTGTCAATGTGGATTCCTTGGATGTGTTAATGTCAGAGGATCTAGCCTTCAAGGATCACAACAGTTTCATCATCACATTTGCCAAGAAAATGATAGGATGGATAATGAGAACCTTCAAAATAAGGGATACCAAGCCAATGATGATCCTTTTTAAATCGCTTGTTCTCTCTAGGTTGGAATGCTACTATACACTAACAGCTCCATTCAAGGTAGGTTCTCTGTATATTAATTATATCTGCGATTATAATGAATATACAGATAATCTTTACTGCATATATAAGTTCCGTCAAACACCTTAATTACTGGGAATGCTTTGGAGTCACTTGACCTGCACTCAGAGGAGCGCAGGTGAGAGAGATACATAATCTACACCTGGAAAACCCTAGAGGGACTGGTCTCAAATCTGCACACAGGAATCACTCCCTACAAAAGCAAAAGACGGGGCAACATACCCCCACTGAAAAATAGGGGCGCCATTGGTACACTAAAAATACCCACAATAAGTGTCCGGGGTCTAAGACTGTTCAACAGCCTCCCACCAGGCATAAAGGGAATTACCAATAGACCCCTGACTGTCTTCAAGACGAAGCTGGACAGATACCTAAAGTAAGTACCCAACCAACCGGGCTGTGGTTCATAAGATGGACTACGTACGGTCAGCAGTAACAGCCTGGTTGATCAGGCCCTGATCCACCAGGGGGCATGGTCAAGGGGACGTTAACTCCAGGAGGCCTGGTCAAGCGGATGTTAACCCCAGGAATACCCTCTAGGTAGACTCCAGGTAAGATCTAGTATAGTCTATGTATAGCAAGGGCGATGCCAAGGGGAGTTGAACCCCCAAAGCTAATCAGCTCTTTAAATTAAAATAATACTGATAATAACGCTGGTTCAAGACAGATCCTCTAGGCCCCTCTTCCAACCATTTAGCCACCCCTAAGCCCCTCCTATATTAAACTTCTGGAGCCGCCCCTGATGTCTAGGGACGTGCTAATGAGGAGCTGCTTTAAATGTTGAATAATAATGAGAAAGATATTTTGTATCTGCTATAATTAATGAACTCCTCGGCTGATGAAGTATTACATACAGAAGTTGAAAAGTGCCTTCCAATATCGGTAATACCGGATTCTTAATCATCACGTTCCACAATTGAAATTATTTTCAAAGTCTCAGTTTTTACATTATATTCATTATTTCATTGTCTCCTCGCATCTGGACGATATGTTTTGTCTAATAGAATTAGTTAGACGCGACTACCCTGTTATTTATACCATAATGCATTTTAGGAAGTAAAGGTATCTATGGTTTCCTGTGGCCTGGTAGGCAACAATCTCGCTTGACACACAGTGTCCGTGGTTCGATCCCCGGCAAGGGTGAAAACATTGGACATGTTTCCTTACACCTGTTCTGCACGTTCACCTAGCAAGCAAGAAGGTAGCCCATGATGACACTCTTTAGGTCGCTTGTTCTATTTTGGCTGGAATATCACTGCACACTAACAGCACCTTTCAAGGCAGGTGAAATTGCTGACCTAGAAAATGTACAGAGAACCTTTACGGCACGCATAACTGCGATAAAACACCTCAATTACTGGGAACGCTTGAAGTTCCTCAACCTGTACTCCCTGGAATGCAGGAGGAAGAGATACATGATTATATACACTTTGAAAATCCTAGAGGGATTAGTACCAAACTTGCACACGAAAATCATTCCCTATGAAAGCAAAAGACTCGGCAGACGATGCAACATCCCCCCAATGAAAAGCAGGGGTATCACTAGCATGATAAGAGACAACACAATAAGTGTCAGGGGCCCATGACTGTTCAACTGCCTCCCAGCATACATAAGGGGGATTACCAATAGACCCCTGGCTGTCTTCAAGCAGGCACTGGACAGGCACCTGAATGTAGATAGTTAGTTAGTTTAATATCTTTATTATGAACCCCATACCCATCCTGTGGGTGGTAGTCAAAAGATTACAGAGGTACATAATGGGTCCAGGGACTGGGCCTCAAAGTTTTGATAGCTGAGCAAGCCTGTACTGTCTGCATAGACAGCCTATGCTGTCTGCTAGCTGAGTTCAAATTTCATGCCATGCTCGTGCTGCCACCTATAGGCCCATACCCAGTTCAGAAACCCCATGCTTACATCGCTCTCACTTCTCATCCAGGCATCCTAGAGCCAACAAGGCCTACTCCTCTCTCCCTCGCATGGGCATGGCCCCTCCGGGCCATGGGCACAAACACACTGCCAGTGTATCCACTATCTCGCAAATAAAGTAAGAAGCCTCCGAAGCCTTATCATTGCACCTCTGCTTGATTAACGACACACAATTAACTTTCGTAAACAAGTGGTGGCAGCGGTGGTCGCAGCGGTTGTGTTGCCCTTCGTAAACAAATGGTGGAAGCGGTGGTCGCAGCGGTTGTGTTGCCCGAGGAGAGGAAGGAAGGGGAATGAAGTTGTCTTCACTTCACCCTACACAAGATGCATCCGTCTCTCAACGAGTTATCCTGATGTTGTGTCTGCAAGTCTCAGCATCCAGACACAAGTACAAGCAGGATCCAGGCCGAAATTTGTCGATTTTCTTTGAGAAATGTAAGTAGCGTCCCTGTGACTCCATGCCACAGCCTTCCATGCTGTTCTCAGTCACGTGTTCAGCATTACCAGTATGTTCTGCTGTTGTTGTTCAACTCAGCACAGCTATTTCAGTAAGTCAGAGGTGAGTTTCGTGGTGATTTCTGCGTCCAGTGTGAGTATTTTTCCCAGTGTTTGTGGGTGGGAGAGGAGGAAGCAGCCGGGTTCCTGGCGTGTCTCACCCATGCTCGCCACTCATGCTGCCACCACACTTCTCTCCACTCACAGTCTCACTCCCTCTCTGCTGTGTATTCCTGTGAATTCAGTGTAAATTTGCCAGAGCTGTGTATCCAAGTGCCCGAGGTCACTCAAAGCCACATGGAGCAAGCCACGTGGGGTGTGGACGAAGCCATGTGGGTTACCAAGCCAGATCGCCCAAGCCACACTATGGTCTGCTGCCCGCATCACCGTATGAAGTCACCCACGATGCTGCCCGACTTCACGACGTCACCCACGATGTTGCCTGATGTCACCCCATGACATCTCTCACGACGTCACCTTGTGACGTCTGCTGACGTCACTTCGCGATGTCATGCCTGACATCACCACATGATGTCACATGTGTTATAGTTCACAGTGAGCAATTGTTTAAGTATTGTCGAAAAGTTTGAGAGAAGATATATGTCACGTGTTAAATTCCTCTCAGTCAGTGTTCTCACATGTTCGTGTATGGCTTTGTGTTGATTTTTGCACAGAAAAGTGTCAGTTGCTTGTTCAAGCCATGTTGTGCAGTAGGTGTGTGCAGTTTTCCGTGTGTCCTGTGTGGTCTTGAGCACAGCTGGCACAGCTGTGTGTGGACCACAGTATGTTCTGTGCCCAGACCAGTGTAGCACCTGGTGTTACTTGTCACCCGATGTGACCCCCAGCGCACTTGGCAGCTGACATTTGTCAGTTCAGGTGTCAGTTACGAGCGTCTGAGCCCCTTGAACAGAAAGTTCTTCATGTTCGCCGCTCGTAATGCTCTGCTGAATCGTACCCACTACGATTCCCATCGAGACTCATTTCCACTTCACCTACAGACTGTCAGAGTGCAGTTATATGTAGAGAACCAGTCTGAGGATGCTTAGACTAACCTCTGCTTGTCAGCCTCGTGTCACAGCTTCAGTGAGCTTCTGCTGAAAGATGATGTCACTTTGACTGCTAGCCTGCTCACTCCAGTACAGTAAATGATGTTATGACTTCCAGATGTTTTGCCCGAGTCGTCCTTGCCACAACTCACTCCACTCTCGCCAGCAGTGACAGCCCCAATGGCAGTACCAGTCGAGAAATATCCTCCTGTGTCGCTTGCATGAAGAAGTCCTGTCCAGTTGCCGAGTACTGACGAAGCCTCACTCGAGAGCACCAGCAGGTTGTGCCCCAGGTTGAGTGAACTCTGCAACGACTACTACGATGACTTCTTCACCGCTCCAGAGGAGACAGTACCCTGTTACGTCACAGCTCAGCCGCAGCGATGTCTCCTGTGTTGCAGTATCTGTCCAGATGCAGGAAGGCATGCAGTGATGTCCATCGATGCTCACTGCCTTAGATGACGAAGCGCATTTTTTCTTCCCTCTCTGTAGGAAGTTTTTTTTTTCCATGTCCACATATGTATATATATTTTTTATGTTGTGTTCTGTGCCCTGTTCCTGCGAGAGAGAGAGAGAGAGAGACCGAGTTTTTTTTTACAGCCAATCATGGTCGGGGACGACCATGGGGGTGCGTGGCCGAGCGAATGTAGACAGCCTGTACTGTCTGCATACACAGCCTATGCTGTATGCATAGACAGCCTATGCTGTCTGCTAGCTGAGTTCAAATTTTGTGCCATGCTCGTGCTGCCACCTATAGGCCCTGTGGGGAATTAAGAGATTACCTGTCTGGGCTTCACCGCCACTTACGACAAATAATCTCCCGGGGAGATGACCGCCAATATAATTTTAACGCAGTTACCCCCGTTAGGCGTGTGAGAAAACTAGAGCCACCCTGGTCGCTGAAATGACTCCCTTCGATATTTTCACATCTCTGAACCCACTTCCGCTCTAGACCAGTTTAATAAGAATGGGTAACATCAATAGTTACGGTATTGTTAATTTTAGTGGACTGTATGGGTTAATATTGGACTGATTGGGGAGAAGGAGGAGAGAGTACAATAAATTAATATTCACTCAACCCTTATTCGTGTCTCTGATGTTCATTGGAGATCATCGACATAACCACAGCAAGTATTCATCATTGCAACCTATCTACTGGCCAGTAACACAGTTACAACAATAAATGTACTTACTGTGGGTGAGGGAGTCGCTTCCTTTGTTGGTGTTTCCCTCACGTTGATCTCTTTAGGTCTTGCCCGATAGAAATTGTTTCCCGGCAAGACGATGATGTTGTGGTGGTCCCGATGAGTTAGTTTGATATCTTTATTATGCACCCCATACCCATCCTGTGGGCGGTAGTCAAAAGATTACAGAGGTACATAATGGGTCCAGGGACTGGACCTCAAAGTTTGATAGCTGAGCAAGTTACAAAGGTAATGAACTCAGATGGTCACAATCATGACAAGTTACAAAGGTATTTGCAGATTACAGAGGTATATATAGGGTCCAGAGACTGGGCCCCAAAGTTTTGATAGCTGAACAAGGTACAATGGTAATTAATTCACTAGTTACAAGGTAATGAATCATGTAAGTAAATTTACTTACGTCTGTACATGGTTGCACTCATGAACAAATTATAAAGCAATGAGCAATCTATTAGTCTACACCCAGCCACAACTGTAATGAGTTATTGGTGCAAATTTTAATTGTTGGGTCACACACACACACATATACATATACACATACACACGCATACATGTATATACATACACACATACACATACACACATGTACATACACACACACACACACACACACACATACGTAGCGACAAAGTGCAAGGAGGCAGAGGAACGGTTTATACCCAAAGGAAAAAGAATAAATGGGAAGACAAGAAAGAGCCCCTGGTTTACCCAAAGATGTAGGGAGGCAAAGACTCAGAGTGCCAGAGAATGGAAAAGGTACAGAAGGCAAAGAACCCAAGCAAACAAGGAGATTAGTCGAAGAGCTAGAAACGAGTATGCACAGGTACGGAGGGAGGCCCAGAAACAGTACGAAAACGACATAGCATCGAAAGTCAAGTCTGACCCGAAACTGATGTACAGCCACATCAGAAGGAAGACAACAGTAAAGGATCAGGTGATAAGGCTGAGGAGGGAAGATGGGGAACTCACAAGTAATGATCAAGAGGTATGTGAGGAGCTCAACTCGAGGTTTAGGGAAGTATTCACAGTGGAGGAAGGGAGGCAGTTGGGTAGACAGGACGGGGTGCATCACCAACAAGGGATGTATCGAGTGCTGGAGGGTATACACACATCTGAGGGGGAGGTGAAGCAGTTACTCAGTGACCTTGATACCTCAAAGGCAATGGGTCCGGACAATATCTCACCATGGGTCCTTCGGGAAGGAGCTGAGGTTCTGAGTGTGCCACTTACCAAAATTTTCAACACATCCCTTG